>VDFB02149478.1:0-33093 GCA_007258455.2 Sequoia sempervirens | reverse complement strand
TTGCCAAAATCTTACGAGCATTTCATTGAGACGCTCAATATTGCTTCAACAAATGTTGACTTGAAGTTTCCAGACTTGTGTAACAAGCTTCTACAACAGGATCGTTGGAGACAGCAGTTTGGAAGCAGTGCCAGTTCGTCCTCTACAGAACATGCGTTCTTAGCCAAATCTTCTGCTAAGAACAAAGGGAAGCCTCAATCTTCTCAGCCGAAAGGCTCTGGTTCTTCACAGGACAGCAAGAAGAAGAAGAACGTTCAGTGCAATTATTGCCACAAATACGGTCACATTAAGGCTGATTGTCGCCCTCGGATGGCTTCTAAACAAAAGAAGCAAGGAGGATCTCAACAAAAGGCCCATGTCGCTGAGCACACTGAGCAGAAAGAGTCTGCATTCTATGCATTTATGGCCAAGAGAACTGCAGATCCGGTACATTCTTCTGCCTGGTATATCGATTCCGGGGCTTCGCGGCATTTTACTCATCGTCGGGATTGGTTCACAAAGTTCGAACCCTTCTCAGATTCTGTCATTTTCGGAGGAGGTGAAGAGTACACAGTCGCTGGTAAGGGCAATGTCCAGATTCACTCAGGAGGAAGAAATCTACTCTTTCTCGATGTCTACTATGTTCCCGGCATGGAACATAATCTCCTCTCCGTCAATCAGATCATGCGGCATTCTCCCCAGTTGGATGTTGTTTTCAACTCGTCCACCTGCAGCATCGTTGACCGGGATACTCATACTACAATTGCTATGGGACTTGAGGATCACGGTCTGTACAGACTTGCTGATTCTGGTGATTCTCAAGAGCACGCTCTCGCAGCCCGAAGTACAACCATCGGCAAACTTTGGCACCAGCGTTATGGGCACTTGAATGTCCACTACCTCTCTCAGTTATCTCGGGAGGGTCTTGTTGCTGGTCTACCTGAGATCCAAACTACAAATCATGGAGTTTGTGGAGCTTGTCAAGCTGGCAAGCAGCATCGGACACCGTTCTCGAATGGTGATTCTTGGCGAGCCTCCAAGGTACTTCAACTGGTTCACGCTGATGTATGTGGGCCAATGAATACTCCTTCTGTTACTGGGTCCAGGTACTTTTTATTGTTTGTTGATGATTTCAGTCGGAAAATGTGGGTGTATTTTTTGAAACATAAATCAGATGTGTTCAGTACATTTCAGCAGTATAAGGCCTTAGTTGAGAAGGAATCCGGTTCTCACATTGTTACTCTAAGGTCAGATAATGGGGGGGAGTTTTGTTCAGCTGACTTCTCTTCTTTTTGTGCTACACACGGCATTAAGCGCCAACTTACCACACCCTACACCCCTCAGCAGAATGGTGTCGTCGAACGTAGGAATCGCACCATTACTGAAATGGCTCGTTCTATGCTCGAGTACAGAAATGTACCTAAGAAATACTGGGCTGAAGCAGTCTACACTGCAGTCTACCTCCTGAATCAGTCACCTACACAGGCCGTTAAGAAGATGACTCTTGAAGAAGCCTGGTCAGGACGCAAGCCTAAGGTGGGCCATTTGAAAGTCTTCGGTTCTACCGCTCATGTATGGATTCCAGATGCCAAACGTGCCAAGTTGGACTCCAAGAGCTGAGGAACATATGTTTCGCAGCTCGACAATCCCGCAAAGCCCTCACGGGTTGGTTGATGTAATGGCAGGCAATTGATAGATCTCATATTCGGTCGTGATGTTGTGATTGATGAGACTCTTTGGTCCTTTGTTCCCTACAACAAGTCTATGGATCAACCTACGAAGGTTCCTGATAAGGGTGTTCGTCTTCCTCTTGGTTCCCATGATGGGAGGGCTTCAGAGCATTCTGACTCTGAAGATGAGGAGTCTACTGGTCCTGAGCTTGCACCACCTGACTTTCCTCAGGATTCACATCCAGATGACCTTGTTCCAGACATCCCAGGCGATGCTGTTACTCCTATTCCAGATGTTGGTACTTCTACTCGTCGGCCTAAGTGGTGGGCCAAGACAATCGGTGATCTTCATGATGATGAACTCATTGAGGGCCGATCAACTCGTAGCAAGAGCAAGCAGCAATCCACAGTCAACTTCGCTCTTATGGCCAACATCCACAGCATCTATGAGCCTCATACCTATTCAGAGGCTAAAGGAATTCCAGAGTGGGAACAGGCTATGCAGACAGAATATCATAGTCTTCTGAAAAATCACACCTAGGTCCTTTCTGATCTTCCTCCTGGGAAGAAACCTATCAGTTGCAAATGGGTTTACAAGGTCAAGTATCATGCCGATGGTACTCTGGATAAATACAAGGCACGATTAGTTGCTCGGGGCTTCACACAGCGGGAGGGCATTGACTACGAGGAGACTTTTGCTCCTAATGCCAAGATGAGCACCATTCGTCTTCTTCTCGCTATTGCAGCCCAATTTGGTTGGACAGTTCATCAGATGGACGTCAAGAGTGCCTTCCTCAACGGTGATTTGCAGGAAGAAGTCTACATGACACAGCCTCCTGGTTTCAAGGTTGCCGGCAAAGAACATCAGGTGTGTAGACTCGTGAAAGCGCTCTATGGACTGAAACAGGCTCCCCATGCATGGTATTTCAAGATTGATCAGTACTTGGTTGATCATGGTTTTCAGCGTAGCCCTTCTGACAGTAATCTGTATGTCAAACACTCTGGTGATGATATTCTCTTTCTTGTTGTCTATGTTGACGATTTGATCATTACTGGCAGTTCAGCACATTTGATTGCAACAATCAAACAAGCCTTGTGCCAGACTTTTGACATGACAGATCTGGGGCTTCTCCATTATTGTTTGGGTATTGAAGTTTGGCAAACCAATGGTAGCATCTTCATCTCTCAGTCAAAATATGCCAGAAGTTTGCTTGACAAATTCCGGATGCAGGACTGCAAACCTGCCTCCACACCCATGGAGAAGGGGCTGAAGTTGTCAGCCAACTCTGATTCACCTCCAGTCGATGAAACGACATTCAGGCAACTAGTGGGCAGTCTCATCTATCTCACTGCCACTAGACCAGACATCAGTTTTGCCGTGAGCTACATCTCTCGCTTCATGACAACTCCTAAAGTTGATCATTGGATTGCAGCAAAGCGAGTGCTGAGATATGTTAAGGGCACTTCCGACTATGGCATTCTATATGGCAGATGCAAAGATCCAAAGCTGAAGTGTTACACAGACTCAGATTGGGCAGGTTCAGTGGATGACAGAAAATCTACTTCTGGGTATGTATTCAGTTTGGGTACAGGTGCTGTAACATGGACCAGCAAGAAGCAACAGGCAGTGGCTCTTTCCTCGACAGAAGCTGAATATCGAGGAACTGTTAAAGCAGCATGTGAGGCAGTTTGGCTTCGTAGGATGCTTTCTGACATGCACATGTCACAAGCAGGACCTTCTCCCTTGTACACTGATAACCAAGGGGTGCTCAAACTGGCCAAAAATTCAGTCTTCCATGAACGTACCAAGCATGTTGAGCTTCATTGTCACTACATTCGCCAGCTGGTAGAAGAAGGATCAGTTCAGCTGCAGTATGTTCCGACGGCGGATCAGACTGCAGACATTCTCACCAAGTCTCTGAGCCCGGATAAATTTGTAAAATTCAGGGGGCAACTTGGTGTTGTTGACGGATTGACCATTAAGGGAGGGTGTTAGAATAAATTATATTCTTATATTTATTTAATGGTCAATGTTGTTAGTCTTTTTTGTTGTTACTGTTTCTACAGTAACTTTTAGTAGGTAGATATATTTAATATCTACAGTGCTTTATGCACTCTATAAAATGTAAACTTTTCTTTATGTTAATGTAAGAAGTTTTTACCATTTCAGTTTTTTAGTTAGCACTAAAAATAACAAATACTTTGAAAACTCAAGCTGGTGTGGAAACCAATATGCAACTCAACTTACTGTAAACAATAAGTGCTAGAATTGGCCCTTGCTAAAAATAGTAAGCCATGACTGAAACACCGAAAAATTGCACAGAAAGGACAGGCACAAAGCATTAAAACTCATCGGACAACTTCCACACATTGCCCAAACAGGAAACCCTACACTACTCTGCCTGTTAGACCAGTTACTAAATATATCACTTACTAAAAATAGTAAGTGTGTCAACCAAACTAATCCAAAAGAGGATATCGAAAATGGGGACCATAGTTGAAAAAATCGCCAAGCTCGAAAAATATGGTACGGAAAAAACTTGGCAAAAAACTCCACAACTTAAAAATTTGCTTAAACTTCACTAAAAACACATTTTTTTTGAAAAATTCAAAGATAAGATGCATCTAATGAGTCAATAAAATGAGTACATAGAAGAAACAAGCTAAATCTAGTTATATTTGATTGATTTGAAAGAAAATTAGATACAAAATCGCATCCCCATGTGGAATGCTCAATACGCTGATACGGATAGTGAAACAAAATGAAAATAGCAAATAGTTTTTGTAAAACTGAAAGTAAATACAACATTAATATATTTCAGCTTTTACAAATTCACATCTTCCTCTTCCCATGTCTAGTACTTCTCACTACGGGAGAGGGTGTAGTCGTAGGCATCTGCTGTGGCTGCTCAACCTCCATCCTGGATGTAGAGGCTACTGCTGGTGGCTCTGGCACTGCCAATGACTCTCCTCAGGATCATCCTCAATGTCATCCAATGAGAATGCAAATCCACCCCCCTCCTCCATTGCCTGTTGCTCAAAGTCATAGATCTCATCCTCGGAAAACAATGAAGGTTCTCATCTCGCCCTATCCAATCATTGTATGGATCTATCTCATCCAAATCAATTGGATCATCTGATATTTCCTTAATCTGTTTTTTGCACAGCCAAAGATTATATTGCACATATAAAAGGTCATTTAGGCGTTTTTGAGCTAGTTTGTTCCTTTTCTTTGTGTGGATGGCCTTAAACAAACTCCAATTGCGCTCACAATTGGACGAACTACAAGGATGTGATAAGACACGGAGGGCAAATTGTTGGAGATGTGGGGTATTTCCACCCCAATTTGACCACCAAACATCTACAAAAAACAAATTAAGAGTTACAAGAGAACTTAGAAACTTAGAAAGGAAAGTCAAAACTCAAAAGTTGAAAACATATTTTATCAAATTATCAATATTTGTAACTTGTAAATTTCAAATTTTATACCTGGTGGCTGATTGTGTATTGCTCTCTTTGCTAGCTCTAAAGAGAAGAGTGCACCCCTTTTTTCTCTATAACTTTGGATTTCATTAACAATGAGGTCTCCCGTGTCAAGGTCAGGTGACATCCTTTGAATGCACTTCATGAGGCCCTCCATAACCTCTCCAGTAGGATCTGAGTAGGTGCTTGAATGGAAGAAATGAGGGTTCAAGAAGTACCCTGCTGCATGGAGGGGTTGGTGGAGTTGATGGTTCCACCTCCTGTCAATAATCTCCCAAATGGGATCAAATTTGAGGCTGTCCCCTTTATAATAATTTCTTATAGCCTCCTTGGCCCTATCCATGGCCTCATAAAGATATCCCATTGGGATTTTATCCCCATCCACCAAGCGGAGCACTCTAACCAAGGGCTCCGACACCTACAAATTACAATATAAAAATGCAAAAAGATTAGAGTTTCAAATTTACAATGAAAGACATTAAAAAATTTATTCAATTTGAATTCAAATTCAAAGTTTTGAAATTGAAGTTACCTTCACAATCTCTGCTGCCCTTTGTGCAAATTGGGTATCAAACACAATTTTTGACACCTTATCTCCTTCAGGCTTCTTCGAATAGGTTGAGTCCATCCATGGTTGACTCACAAACATTTGTTTTAAAGAAGTCAAAGAACTAAGAATGCTTTGCAACGTTAAGAAAATCGTTGCAAACCTTGTGACACCTGGCCTCACCAATTCTTTCCCATGGGTGTGCTCCCTCATCAAGCGAAGAACCCAAGGGTGATTGTAGATATATTTAGTGATCCTCCTCGCGTCCTCTACAACTGGTGTGACCCAATCTAGTTTTCCTATGTCCTCCAAAAGAAGGTCAAGGACATGGGCTGCACATGGTGTCCAAAAAATTGAGGGGTGTCTATCTTGGAGGAGTCTTCCTGCTGCCACATATGCTGCTGCATTATCAGTTATGATTTGCACAACATTTGCAATCCCCACCTCCATGCAAACTTCCTCCAACATCTTAGCCAAAATTTCTGCACTTTTTACAATGTGGGAGGCATCAATTGATTTTAAGAACACCACCTCTTCTTTGCATGCAACCAAGAAATTAATGATGGTACGGTTTTTTCCATCTGTCCACCCATCAGAAAGAATAGAGCAGCCATATTTTTGCCATTTTTCTTTTTGCTCCTCTACTGCTGCCCTTGCCCTTTCAGTTGCATTAGCAAGCAACCTACAAGTACAAAGTGAAATTAAGTACACAATTTTAATTTGTAAACAAAAAAAATAGCTTAAATTCATCATAAAATTATAAATTAAACTTAAAAAACATAAATTAAAGAACATAAACTAACCTCCCACTCAAGTCCATGCGAGAAGGCGCCTTGTAGCCTTTTCCTGCAACTGTCAATGCGGTGACCAAATTCTGCCAGTAAGGAGAACTCGCCACATTGAAAGGGATATTGTTAAAATACCAAAAATCTGCACAAGCAATGTCTGCTTGCTCATGCACCTCCCTATTCCATCCAGTCGCCTCTAAGGAAGGTTGTGCACCAGGTGTGTTTCTAGGCACAAAATAACTATCCAACCGTGTAGGTCCTGCAGTTGCCCCTGCCCCTGGTGCTCTACTAGAGGAAGATGAAGGGATGGAGGTCGAGGTGCTAACGGATTGCCTTGACCTTCGCACACGTGGGCCACGAAGAGAACCCACTATCTCCTGAGTAACATCATAATCATCATCCGACTCAATTGGAGCACCTTGAGAAGAGGCAATGGTTGCTTGCATTGCTGCTCTTGCCTTCTCTCTTTGCACTTTTTTTTCTTTTGCAGCTGAAAGTATGGCATTCATATGTCTTTTTATTTTTCTGTGGTTTCAGGACATTCCTTAGCATCACATTGAGGGATGCCTGCAAGGTGGTACTTGAGGCGATTGATGCCTCCACAATATATTTTTTTACATGGAATGCAATATACTGTGCCAAGTATGGGTCCTAGATAAGCATACTTCCAGGCAGGATCTCTAGCTCCTGGAGGACGTTTGCCTACAAATCCTGCAGGCACGGATGGGACAGAGCCTGAGGCAGAAGCGGGTTCAGAAGCCATTATCAATTAATTATTAACCTACACAAAGTGAAAGTCAAAGCACAACTTGTTAGTTTTTGATAGAAAATTTAAAAACAAGCTAAATTAGATTAAATCAAAAGAGATTACTTTAAGTTTAAATTACTAAAAATCTATCACTAGATTCTAAACATTTTCATAACAAAAAAATTGGATTTAAAAAAAAAAATAATAACTAGGGTTTCTAAAAAATGTGAAAAAATGTAAAAATCTGAAAATTACTTCAAACTAGTAAAAAATTAAGCTAATCTAAAAGATTGTAAGTATGTTATTCAACAAAAAAGAGGATTCAAAACAAAAAAAATAACTAGGGTTTTAAGAAAATTTAATAAAAATGAAAAAATCAGCAAAATATGTAAAAAAATCAGAAAAATTCATAAAAAATCTTGTTTTCATGAATCTAAATCTTGTTTTGATGAATCTAAATGCATTTAAATCATTTTGACACTACATTCAGATGATTTTTAAACATAGAACCAACAAGAATGAAGATTTTTTTTTTTAAAAAGAAAGAATAAAAAATATGAAAAACCCTACTTGGAAATCCAATTTGCCTTCTAAATTCGATGTAAATGCCCTTCAAATCTTGTCTTTTGGATGTAAAGTCGCTGCAAATGAGTGCACAATGCCTTGGAGAGGTTTGTTGCTGAGTTGAGAAGAGAATGAATGAAAAAAAGCAACTTAAAATCACTTTTTAGCGGCTGCCTGGGCGTGTGCATAGTCGTGCAGGTTTTTCTCAAAAACTCGCTGTACATTCTGGAAAAACTCGCCAAAAGTACGGCAAGTTTTTCCAGAATGTACGACAAGTTTTCTATGCGTACAATTGCCTGGAAAACTCGCTAGGCCAAAAAACTTGCGAGTTTTCAAAAACTCACCGAGTTTTTGGCGAGTCTTGCAACTATGATGGGGACATTATAGTCTGCCCTTCCCAAAGATTGCTTGTCGTCAAGCAATGACAGTACAACCCTGAAACAAAAAAACTGATCCACACTGAATCCAAAAATGATCCTAGGGTGCCAAGTCAATATTGGAGATTTGTAGCACCATTTGCTCACAACATTGACCTGTGGGGTACCAACACAAGAGACCTCTTGAAAACCTCCTGTAATAAGCGTAATCAAATACTGCATAGGCTCAATCAACTCTTCAAAAGAACCAAACTGTTGTGCTACAAGAGTAAACTCTAGAAGGTTAATACTAGCTCTCTCATCCCAAACTGTACTTGAACTACAACATAGGGTGATTCCTGGGTTCCAAGTGAGTCTCAAAAGCGAACTGCCATGCTGATGCCATGCCACACTGAACATAATAGTCAAACCAATGTGCCCCCAAATTGCAATCTCCTATCTTGGACCTCCCAAGAGTAAAAATCATCAAAGCTCATATTGAAAAACTTGAAAGGACTGAAGTCAATGTCATGAAATATATCTTGCCAAGGCAACTTAGAGAAGACGACATCAATAAACTCGCTACCAATCACGGTCCTAGTCACCATGAAAATCACCCTGCTCAACCATAAGAAATTAACCCCAGCATGATAGCTCATGATACCCCAAGTATGGAGCAAGTCAGTCACTGCCATATCTCTAAAATCCGCCAACCAGGAAATGCTTATGCTGGCGCAAATGGAAATCATAACATCAACTCTCAACCTCCAAGTGTCTAAAGAATGGTCCTGAACACACCAACACACCTAAACCACTACAATCATTAAGACATCATCTGAAATAATGCATATCAACTCCATGAAGTAACTGCAGTGAGTGTCACTCACCAGAGTGGAAACAACAAATGGGTAAACTGTGTTCGGAAGAACACTCACAGCCAGCTGTCCCAAAACATTCCCAAACCATCAATTACACTGTCCCATTATAGCACAAAGATTCATAATAGTAGAAGGAAACTGAGCAAACAATATTCATTTCCAAATTGATAGCAGCAATAACAATAATTTGATATACAATTCTAGAAACCGATATTAATCCTTTCAATATATAGTAGCAATTCATAATTCTAAATGTTGGACTATATAATTATCTATCTCAAGAGATTCATACAGAAAAGGTATCGTATACATTTGCAATATGAGAATGAAAGCTCTAATCCTTGTCTTGGGACTGAATCATCATACACCTACAAATCAACTTATATAGATGGTGCTACTAATCCATTACCAGATGGGACAAACTTATCGACAAGTGGCTAAAAGTATAGGCGGTCAATAGGAGAATAATCTCACTGATAGCTCTAGCAATGCCCGATATGACTCCTCCCTTAGCCGCGATGGTTTGAAGTTCCTGACTTTGAATGGGACAACTCCAATATTTATTGGCGGTTGAGTGTCTCTGACGGCTAGGAAAAAAGACAAATAAGGCAGCACAATAATGATAAAGGCCCACAATGAGTTATATTGTAGTTGTTAGAAAAGGTGGCGGCCTTAATGTTTGAAACATTCAAGCAGATAGGACCTGATTCCCCTTTAATGTTATAGTTGCTGACTTCTCAAGACCTGTGGCAACACATAGGAGCAACAGTTGCAGCTCCTTTCCTCCCACGACAAAATAATACTCCCACAATTTTCCCTCTAGCTGCCAGGGATTAGAATAGTTAAAGCATGCGATTAGAGGTGCTGGGTCGCCTGATTAATTGAGCTCATACAAACTTTTGTCTATACCTGCAAGAAAGGGGCAAAGCCTGTTAACACCCAAGTCTCCAAATATCTGCGATTCTTGTCTTACATTGACTGAGTGGCGTCAGGCACACTTCACACAACAAGCTGGCACCACTCAAGCATTGACAATACAACCACAAAGCTATGAATAGGCTGCAATTCATAATTAAAAAGTACAGAAATGAGCAATCACCCCATACTCTACAAATATAAACCCTGAAAGATTCTTCTGTATAAACCTTGAATATATAGAATTTTGTCTTCGAAGATGACACAAAATTCCCACAATCGCTAATGCCGAAGTGCGAATCTTGATGTGAATCCGCTTGCAGAAGGAACTAGGTTTTTTGTCCTATCCTTCAAACTTGAAACTCAAGGGTTTTTTCCTCAAGCCTTGAGAAAGTTGAGCTCTCCAAAAAACCAAACAAATAATAATCTTTGGATAATGAGAAAATTAACTCTCGCTTCCTTTTATAATACCCTTTTTAGTTTTTCTTGCCAAAACACCTCTATATAAAGTGACATTAAAATACTTTATAATATCTTTTAAATATTCTATGACATCACTTTATTCACCTTATTAATATAATTATTTAATATTACCTTTATAATTGCACTTTTGTTAGGCAACATTAAATAATTAAATTAATTAATTAATTTAGCTCCTATAATGACAAAATGGAAAACGGGGACATTATAGTCCTTCCTTCCCAGAGATTGCTTGTCCTCAAGCAATCCATACTTGCATACCATGGCCAAATACCAAGATCCTAGATGAGTTTGAAGAATGCTCCTTTATAGTCTTGTTGCGTCAATAAGGTACCACAATGCATCGCAACTCTATCCAACCCTGTAGTAGAAAAAAACAATCTGTCAGTCATACCAATTCTTGGATCCCATAGCCAAATCGGAAGTCCATCATACCGAATACCTATTGACTTCTGTTGTGCCACTTTGATAACCTCTGGAATTGAAATGAGCCAAGTCTCATATTCCTATTTTTGGAAGCAACCATCTGGTGAAAGCGAAGTAGGAGACTTGCAAAATTTGGATTTATTACTCGTAGTCGGAAACACATCATACCAGAGTGAACTAGATAATCCCTTATCCAACCCACCTATATTTGCTATCAAAGACATGGTCAAATCTTGCGTATGTGGGTTGAAAGAAAACTGATGAACACACTTCACCATGCAATCAAGGTGAAATTCACCTATCTATGTCAATGGAATGCTAGTAGTCACGTGGATTCCATACTTCATTGCCATCATCATAAGATGATTCACAACTCAGATCATGATGGAAAAACCTTGAATAGCTCCAACAACCTTTTATGCAACCTTGATGGTAAGGTCTCTCTCTAAAAGCAAATGGAGGTAATTTGATTTTATTACCTCTAAAGCATGCTTGATAGTCCGCAAGCTTGGGATAGAAACTCCAGCGGATTCCCCTTTCCTTCTTTCCTCAAATTCAGCTGACCAAAGGAGGTATTCAACAGACTTGTGTGTGCTGTTAAAGTGAGCTAAGGGTTGATCAACCTTATCTCTACTGACCTTCAATTGATCCTTCCATTCATGTGTCTCATTAGGCCAAAGGTCATGATTAGCTACATAAAATGCATTTTCTGATTTGCTTTCAGGAGAAAAAATATATCATCACGAATGCCATGTTCCTCATTAGTTGATGCCTTGGAATCCTTCTGTAAAAAAGATGGAACAATGTTATGATCTAACATACAAGTCTCAGAAGAAGCCACCTCCTCCTCCCGAGGCTGACCAATAAAAATCCCTACATTACCAATGTAGAGCCTTGTGCCCATTTCAATCATGGATGCACTAAGTGTTTCATTCTCATGGATACCCATCATATCATTCTGTGCACTCATTCCATTGGTGATGCCTGAACCTGTAACCAAGATTGACGTGTCCACGTCATCAACTATCCAACCCACTTTGAGTGGTCTCCTATGGATGTGAAAGATGCCCATCACAGGTGCATAAAAACACATACCAGCCCCTACCAAGCTGCTGGTATAAATCAGAACAACACCATGCAAACTGTACATCATGTCTATGATGGCACAAAAAGTATCTCCAATGTCATATGATGATAAGAATTCATCATCAAACCAACCTCCATCACCTAGGTGGTGATTCCAACCTCTCCTACCCATCCAAAAAGCTGCTGTCCTCAAGGTGTACCCTGAAAACTCTTTGACCAGCAAGGTAGGACAGCCATCTACCAGCAAGGTAGAAGGTATAAATCAATGGGTTAGGGTTGGAATACTTCTGCCCATAGTTGCAAGACTCGCCAAAAACTCACCGAGTTTTTGAAAACTTGCGAGTTTTTTGCCCTGGCGAGTTTTCTAGGCAATTGTACACCTGGAAAACTCGCCGTACATTTTGGAAAAACTCGCTGTACTTTTGGCGAGTTTTTCCAAAATGTACGGCGAGTTTTTGAGAAAAACCCACACGACTATCCACACGCCCAGGCAGTCGCTAAAAAGCGATTTTAAGTTGCTTTTTTTCATTTATTCTCTTCTCACACTGAACAAAAATCCTCTCCAAGGCATTGTGCACTCATTTGCAGCGATTTTACATTCAAAAGACAAGATTTGAAGGGCATTTACATTGAATTTAGAAGGCAAATTGGATTTCCAGGTAGGGTTTCTCATTTTTTTTATTCTTTCCTTTTAAAAAAAATTTCTTCATTCTTGTTGGTTTTATGTTTAAAAATCATCTGAATGTAGTGTGAAAATGATTTAAATGCATTTAGATCCATCAAAACAAGATTTAAATTATTCATGAAAACAAGATTTTTTTATGAAATTTTCTGATTTTTTTACATATTTTGCTGATTTCTTCATTTTTATTAAATTTTCTTAAAACCCTAGTTATTTTTTTTGTTTTGAATCCTCTTTTTTGTTGAATAACATGCTTACAATCTTTTAGATTAGCTTAATTTTTTACTAGTTTGAAGTAATTTTCAGATTTTTACATTTTTTTGAAACCCTAGTTATAATTTTTTTTTTTAAAATCCAATTTTTTTGTTATGAAAATGTTTAGAATCTAGTGATAGATTTTAAGTAATTTAAACTTAAAGTAATCTCTTTTGATTTAATCTAATTTAACTTGTTTTTAAATTTTCTATCAAAAACTAACAAGTTGTGCTTTGACTCACTTTGTGTAGGTTAATAATTAATTGATAATGGCTTCTGAACCCGCTTCTGCCTCAAGCTCTGTCCCATCCGTGCCTGCAGGATTTGTAGGCAAACGTCCTCCAGGAGCTAGAGATCCTGCCTGGAAGTATGCTTATCTAGGACCGATATCTGGCACAGTATATTGCATTCCATGTAAAAAAATATATTGTGGAGACATCAATGGCCTCAAGTACCACCTTGCAGGCATCCCTCAATGTGATGCTAAGGAATGTCCTGAAACCACAGAAGAAATAAAAAGACATATGAATGCAATACTTTCAGCTGCAAAAGAAAAAAAAGTGTAAAGAGAGAAGGCAAGAGCAGCAATGCAAGCAACCATTGCCTCTTCTCAAGGTGCTCCAATTGAGTTGGATGATGATTATGATGTTACTCAGGAGATAGTGGGTTCTCTTCGTGGCCCATGTGTGCGAAGGTCAAGGCAATCCGTTAGCACCTCGACCTCCATCCATTCATATTCCTCTAGTAGAGCACCAGGGGCAGGGGCAACTATAGGACCTACATAGTTGGATAGTTATTTTGTGCCTAGAAACACACCTGGTGCACAACCTTCCTTAGAGGTGACTGGATGGAATAGGGAGGTGCATGAGCAAGCAAACATTGCTTGTGCAAATTTTTGGTATTTTAACAATATCCCTTTCAATGTGGCGAGTCCTCCTTACTGGCAGAATTTGGTCACCGCATTGACAGTTGCAGGAAAAGGCTACAAGGTGCCTTCTCGCACGGACTTGAGTGGGAGGTTAGTTTATGCTCTTTAATTTATGTTTTTTAAGTTTAATTTATGATGAATTTAAGCTATTTTTTTGTTTACAAATTAAAATTGTGTACTTAATTTCACTTTGTACTTGTAGGTTGCTTGCTAATGCAACTGAAAGGACAAGGGCAGCAATAGAGGAGCAAAAAGTAAAATGGCAAAAATATGGCTGCTCTATTCTTTTTGATGGGTGGATGGATGGAAAAAACCGTACCATCATTAATTTCTTGGTTGCATGCAAAGAAGAGGTGGTGTTCTTAAAATCAATTGATGCCTCCCACATTGTAAAACGTGCAAAAAAATTGGCTAAGATGTTGGAGGAAGTTTGCATGGAGGTGGGGATTGCAAATGTTGTGAAAATCATAACTGATAATGCAACAGCATATGTGGCAGCAGGAAGACCCAAGATAGACACCCCTCAATTTTTTGGACACCATGTGCAGCCCATGTCCTTGACCTTCTTTTGGAGGACATAGGAAAACTAGATTGGGTCACACCAGTTGTAGAGGATGCAAGGAGGATCACTAAATATATCTACAATCACCCTTGAGTTCTTCATTTGATGAGGGAGCACACCCATGGGAAAGAATTGGTGAGGCCAGGTGTCACAAGGTTTGCAACGATTTTCTTAATGTTGAAAAGCATTCTTAGTTCTTTGACTTCTTTAAAACAAATGTTTGTGAGTCAACCATGGATGGACTCAACCTATTCGAAAAAGCTGGAAGGAGATAAGGTGTCAAAAATTGTGTTTGATACACAATTTGCACAAAGGGCAGCAGAGATTGTAAAAGTAACTTCAATTTCAAAACTTTGAATTTGAATTCAAATTGAATAAATTTTTTAATGTCTTTCATTGTAAATTTGAAACTCTAATCCTTTTTGCATTTTTATATTGTAATTTGTAGGTGTTGGAGCCCTTGGTTAGAGTGCTCCGCTTGGTGGATGGGGATAAATACCAATGGGATATCTTTATGAGGCCATGGATAGGGCCAAGGAGGCTATAAAAAATTATTATAAAGGGGACAGCCTCAAATTTGATCCCATTTGGGAGATTATTGACAGGAGGTGGAACCATCAACTCCACCAACCCCTCCATGCAGCAGGGTACTTCTTTAACCCTCATTTCTTCCATTCAAACACCTACTCAGATCCTACTGGAGAGGTTATGGAGGGCCTCATGAAGTGCATTCAAAGGATGTCACCTGACCTTGGCGTAGTAGACCTCATTGTTAATGAAATCCAAAGTTATAGAGAAAAAAGGGGTGCACTCTTCTCTTTAGAGCTAGCAGAGAGCAATACATAATCAGCCACCAGGTATAAAATTTGAAATTTACAAGTTACAAATATTGATAATTTGATAAAATATGTTTTCAACTTTTGAGTTTTGACTTTCCTTTCTAAGTTTCTAAGTTCTCTTGTAGCTCTAATTTGTTTTTTGTAGATGTTTGGTGGTCAAATTGGGGTGGAAATACCCCACATCTCCAACAATTTGCCCTCCGTGACTTATCACGGCCTTGTAGTTCGTCCAATTGTGAGCGCAATTGGAGTTTGTTTGAGGCCATCCACACAAAGAAAAGGAACAAACTAGCTCAAAATGCCTAAATGACCTTTTATATGTGCAATATAATCTTCGGCTGTGCAAAAAACAGGTTAAGGAAATATCAAATGATCCAATTGATTTGGATGAGATAGATCCATACAATGATTGGATAGGGCGAGATGAGCAACCTTCATTGTTTTCCGAGGATGAGATCTATGAATTTGAGCGACAGGCAATGGAGGAGGGGGGTGGATTTGCATTCTCATTGGATGACATTGAGGATGATCCTGAGGAGGAGTCATTGGCAGTGCCAGAGCCACCAGTAGTAGCCTCTACGTCTAGGATGGAGGTTGAGCAGCCACAGTAGATGCCTACGACTACACCCTCTCCCTTAGTGAGAAGTACTAGACATGGGAAGAGGAAGATGTGAATTTGTAAAAGCTGAAATATATTAATGTTGTATTTACTTTCAGTTTTACAAATACTATTTGCTATTTTCATTTTGTTTCAGACTATCAGTATTAGCATATTGAGAATTCTACATGGGGATGCGATTTTGTATCTAATTTTCTTTCAAATCAATCAAATATAACTAGATTCAACTTGTTTCTTCTATGTACTTATTTTATTGACTCATTGGATGCATCTTATCTTTGAATTTTTCAAAAAAAAAGTGTTTTAGTGAAGTTTAGGCAAATTTTTAAGTTGCGGAGTTTGTTGCTGAGTTTTTTTTGAATTTTTGCCGAGTTTTTTCCGTACCATATTTTTCGGGCTTGGTGAGTTTTACAACTATGCTTCTGCCTTCATGCATAACTCCATACATAGAACATAATCTATCTGAAACTCAAGCATATACCTCTCAAAATCACGAGCATTGCAACCTTCATCAAATGACTCCATGACATGAGTCACCCGTTCTAAAATCAAGGAGGCCTCATACTCCTTATATGAATCTTCAACACAAGAAGACTCCTCAAGCCCACACAAATCTGAATGTTCCTCGTGCTTAACCAACACAAGAGGCTCTTCACTCCCATCATGTGTATCACCATCATCCCCAAGAGATATGGCTGTCTTAGACAATTGAATTTCTGTTGTGGATGATGAAAATTGAGCCAAGCTTAACTCCAAGTGAGCTCATCAACCTAGATTTCAGATTCTTGAAGGGCCAATTGAGTGCTCTTCAAGGAATCTCTGGTAACCATAAACTCATGAGAGAGCTTATTGACTTCCTCTTCTTTCCCTTTTAGTGCATCATAATAAATCCCACCAAGCATGAGAAGATGATCTTTGTCTGATAGGAGCTGTAGGTAATTAGATTTCATTACCCTCAACAGTTCTCTGAGTGCCTAAAACTCTTCAAGGGAAAGTTCTCCATCGTGGATCTTATATGTTCTCGGAGTCCCCCAACAACAACTTGCCATCAACTTCTGAATGGCATGAAAATGTTTTATGGAAACAATTATCATATCTTCAGTTACCTTCAATTGTCCTATCAAATGATGGGACCCTCGAGACATATCGTTTCCACACAAATTTTCTGATTTACTATCAATGATCTGCTTTCCAAATTCGACTTCCTCTTTGTCACCCTCCATACATAACTCATGAAGAGTTAGATCAGCATCAACAACAAATTTATCCAACACCACATTTTCATCACTACGATAAGATGTTAAGTCATCATCACTTGCTGATTGGAAAACATCCTCATTGGTGCTATCCACTAGCCCTTCATGTGCACTGGTGTTACGAACCTCATAGGATAACTCGAATTGAGTATTAGAGGCTGTATCTTGGAAATAAAACTGATTTGAATCCGATATTGGAAATTCTTTGCCCACATCTGAACTATCTTTATTGGAGTGATGTAAAGATTCTTCACTATATGCTGATCTATGATCTTCAACAAACTTGTTGGTGTACGTTTTATCATCCACCGAACACACAGAATAAAATGTCCAAAGACACTATCCTCTCTTGAAAAACCACCGCGTATGCTAAGATTGCAAGAAGATCATATGGCGATTCCAAGGTTTCTTTTGTCGGGTCTCGACGTGTGGATAAGCTCAATGGCCATTGTGATATGCTGGTAATAAACAAGGGGACTTATGTAAGAAAATCTTCACAAGTTCAAGACTTAGGGAATTTATCATTAAAGGCTCTCAATTAGGACTTTCAATGGATCTCAAAAAAAATGGCAAAAGGACAAGGGTTTAGGAGAATCTAGTCTATGCCTAAGAACTCAAGAGACAATAAAGACTCGGTGAAGAGGATAAACCACACTTTGTTTCGCCTCCTGCAGGACAACATACGCAAAATGGGTGCAATCTTCAAGGGTTGTGAGAATAATTTTCAAACCTCGAATGAGGTTGAAGTTAAGTTTCCACAATTAAGAGCTCAGGCTAACTTTACGCATCGAATGCAAATCATCCATTCGAAGAAAGTATGAGCTACACTTCACCATTGAATCAATACGATCAATCTCTCATTCAATTAACCAACTTTCGAAGCAAATTCTACCTAATCTAACTTTAACTTTAATCTATGGCGGAAGATGATATGCAACCTCGCTTACTATTTGATAATAAGAAGTTATTCAAGGCAAATCATGCTCAAGAGCTTTTATTATTCAAAATAGTCTCAGTGCAACAATTTCATATTCTGTCTCCACACGTTACAAATGAGGGGGTGAGCTCAATTTATAGGCTCCCCAATTACAATTCAATGGCCAAGATTGATTTCAAATCAACGACCGAGATTACAAAATAAAACCCTAATTAGGGTTTGTCACTTTCGACCAATGAGAAAATTTCATTTGAGGACACTTGTCCTTTTTGCTAAATATAAACCAACAATAAAATAGAATGTTGTTGCATGTTGATTTGGAACAATTTGATTGGTTGGAAGATGACGAAGCGCCACCTTAGCGTGCTGGATGCCTTCCGTGGTTGCTTCGTTTTTCTTCCACGTGCTTGCCTTAGAATATTTTCCCTGCCGATGACTTTGTCCGTTGTGCTTGTTCCTTCCTAACTTAGATCTTGGATTCCTTTTTGAGACTTTGATTTCTTCTTATTACCTGTACTGAGGTCTGGAAGTCTCCCCTTGGAGCAGGTATCTGGACTTGAAGTTGGTTGCTTTGAAATTCCTCCTGGGTTGATGTTATTCCTCTGGATTTCTTCTCCGAATTCTCCAATTTGTGTCGAGAAATTTGTTTAGAACACTTCCTCTTGTCACCATCTGATTCTGATTGGAAGCTTGTCTTTAACTCTTCAGGAGATGAAACCCTTCAAGAAGTTGCCCGGATTGCTTCTTTCAAGTGCCTAGAATTTGGAGAAGAATGCCTCTGTGCTTTCGCCACAATGGAGGAAATTGGAATTTCCTTTGTGAAGTATTTCCCAGACTTAGCCAAATTTTGGCTATTCAGGTTCATTTTGTAACATCTTCATCTGGACCATTCAACACTTAGCCAAGATTTTGGCCATCTCCATGCTCGAACGAACTTTGCCTGTGGATTTGCCTTCAATTCTGAATTTGGCTTGACAGATTCCATCTTTGGACAAGGATTTTATCCATTTCCTCTTTACTCCCCTTCATCCCAAGGTATCAACACTTAGTGAATTTTCTGAGTTTTAGCCAATTTTCTCATCCTCTCCTTGGGCGGACTTCACATGAGCTTGGACGTTTTTCTTCAATCAAAGTCGGACTTCATGATGCTCAAGACATTTTCTTATCCAGGTCAAACTTTATTTTGCCTTGAACATGCCTTACAAAGGTTTGGACATGCTATGCTTAAGCAAGGTTGGACTTTCTCATGCTTGTCCCATCCTTTTTCCCTCACTCCATTTGGCTTGAAGCAGACTTGCCACCATTCCACGCCATTGCTTCTTCTTTGAAGATTCGCCTCGTGTCGTCATCCACCTGCAAGAAATAAAATAAACAAATTCAGATTTTCCCTCTCCTGAATTCTAGCTCCGAAGTTAAATTTTTAACACTCTCTCCTGAAGTCACGGTGAATTTTGTTTTGCCCATCAAATTTTATTTCTGGCCGGCACAAATTATTTTCCTCCAAAACATCTTTGGCAAACTTCATTTTGTCCAAGGCATTGAAAATAAATTATTAAAATATTAAAATATTTTAATTTATTCCAACCCATTCGTTTTGGACCCATGGCTATTTCGATTTTCTCTTCATTTTTTTTGGCTAAAAGTGTATTTTCCAATTTTATTCCCAATTTCGTCTAGCCAATTCAAAACTCAAGCCATTCCGTCGATAAATGTTATGCCAGATTCCTGTTTTTCTTTGCCATAGCCAACTTTTCTCTTGCACTGAGCCTATTTTCTTCTGCCAAAGTCAAATTTTCTCTTGCTCAGTTGAATTTTTCTAGGCAAAATCCTTGTCTGGATGTCTTCATCGGTCGAATTTCTTTGACGCTTGACAAATTCTTCTTCCTTCTGGCCAAGGGCGATCCTTCCTTTCTCCTTGCCTCGTGCATTTTTCTTTGGCCAAAGTTGTCAATTTCTTAACGTTTTCTCCAGATACCCACACTTAGGCAAATTTAATTTCTCTTCCGCTTTTGTGCTAGGCACACTTTGTTTTATTCTTCGCCATATCCTAATCTTCTTTAGCACTTGTCCTCCCAAACTTGGCACTTAACCTCTTGAAAGTGTCATGATACTTAGTCAAAAATCTTCATTTTTCATCTTTTAGCCTCTATACTTAGGCAAATATTCGAATTTTTCCTTGGACTAGGCATCAACACTTAGCAAAAATCATTATTTAATCCTCTTCATGTGCCTAGGCGGACCTCTTTAGCACCTTGGACAAGTATGGCGGACTTCTTTGACATCTTGCTAACCTCTTCCAAGTGTATGGCGGACTTCATAATCATTTTGGACAAGCATCATAGATGTCCCTCTTTTCTAGGGCAGACTTCAAAGCTTCTTAGCATTTGTCTCAACATTTTATCCCTTTGGAAATGATTCTCCACCTTTTTAGGCTTTCACACTTAGCTAAATTTTGAAATTCCCCTTGGTAGGCATCAATACTTAGCAAATTTTTTTGATTTTTTCTCTTCTCACATGCCTAGGCGGACTTTGGATAGCATCTTCCAAGTGAAGGCGGACTTTAGAACCCTCTTGCACTTCCCTTTAAAGTGGATGGCGGACTTTCTAGGATGCTTGGACATGCAAGGCGGACTTTGGATGTGTCTAGGATGAGCATCCTTCAAGATGGCGGACTTTGGAGGAGATTAGGATGAGTGCAAGGCGGACTTTGAAACCTTTTGGCACCTCTTCTTTTAATGCTGGGCGGACTTTCAAGCCCCTTGGCATGTGCATGGCGGACTTTGAAGAGTCCTAGGATATTCCTCTTTGCTGCTGGGCGAACTCCATGAACTTTTAGACTTTCCTTCATCCTTTCTTCCCACATTTCAAGGACCTTTCTCATGGCAAATTTCAGACTTGAACAAATTTTTCACCAATTTCATTTTTTAAGAGTTGATTTTCGATGATTTTGACCTTCAGATCTGATTAATTTCGATCTGATTTTCCAGAATTTGAATGTTTTTGGTCTGATTTTTCATGCTTTTCGACTGTTTTTCCAGATTTTTCAATAAATTTTTTCAAATTTTCTCTTTGATTTTCTGAGAGTTCCATCAAGTTTTTTGGACTTCTGAGTGTGCGTTTTGGAACTCGGGACCTAAATATAGAAACTTTCTAAAAATAGAAACTTTCTAAAAATAGAAAAAGCAAACCCTAAAAAAATAGGGAACCTTGTTTGGTCCAAAAATGCCGAAAATGAAAAATCGAAAAAAGCAAATTTCCCTAAACAATAGGAAGTGTCAGAATTGGCCGAATTCACAATCGATCTTCGTTTCTTGGGCCTTCCGAGCGCTTCCATGACGTCTACGCACTGATTCAAGCATGAATTACTGACTTGGCTCAGGTAACCCTCGGCAAACTGACCTGAAACTCTTAAAATGATGACCTCTTTGTAAAAAGACAAGTGATAAGCAGTTGCAATACCGAGGCAAAAAGCGAAAATAGGGGGGTCCCCATTTGCAATGGGGCGATGTGTGAAAAAGGTCACAACAAAACTCAAGTTCATTCTACTCTTCATATGGTGTTTCAATATTTGTTGAATTAGCAAACTGTAAATCAGCATACCCTCCATCCTTCATGCTGTCAGGAAGTCTCATGTGCTCCTCACAAATGCACAACATGATTCTTCTTTGTCCATATTGTCATCTTGTTGAAATGAGCTTGTGAGTATGAATTCATTTTCTTTGGGACCTGTTGATGCGTGCTTTATGACACAACAAACATTCTAGAATAAAATGTCCAAAGATGCTCTATCCCCTCTTGAAAAACTACCTTGTATGCTAAGATTGCAAGAAAGATCATATGGCAATTCCAATATTTCAGTTAGGTGTGGACAAGCTCTGTGGTCGTTGTGATTTGCCGGGAACACAACAGGGATTTACTTTGGTAAGTTACTCAGAAAAGCAAAGACGCGAATGTAGTATCATTTTGGAATTTTCTGACTTTAGATAAAAAAAGTGAAAAAAGAGTAAAGGTTTAGAAGTCCTATGCTATTCCTACGAAATCAAGAGACGGCAAGGATTGAGTGAAACTAAATAAACAATACTTTGTTTCACCACGCTAAACGACAACTACACAAAGCAAGTGCAATCTTCTGGGATTTGTGCTTAAGATCTCTTTACTACGAACAATACCATCTATAGAACAACATTATTCGAAGTAAACATTGAAGCATCCACATCAAAAGCTCAGTCTAACTTTACGCATTGAATGAAAAGCATACACTCAAAGAAAGTATGAGCTAAGTTTCAATAATCTCCGCTATCAATCTATCATTCGCTTAACATACACTTAAATAGAATTCTAATTCAAATCTGCTTTACAAGGAAGAGAAATATGCAACCATGCAACCATTTGACAATGAAAGGATTCAAAGCATCTCATGCATTATGAACTTTATTATCAAGATAGTTTTTAGCAACAATTTTATTAACTCTCTCTCTTATTCTCTACAATCTCTTCTAATCTCTTCTAATGATTCTAATCTCTAATCCCTGATGAATTCTCTAACTTCTAATTGATCAAATGAGAGAGAGAGGGGGGGGTTTTATATAGTTTCTCAAGTACAATGAACGGCCAAGATCAAAATGAGATTAACGGCCCAGATTAAACATAACAAAACCCTAATTAGGGTTGCCTAAACAACAATTGGTTAATTGCAGAAACTTCATGCACAAATGGGTCTTTCTGGATTCCCTTGAGAGTGGAAATCATTCCCTCTTCAAATTTTCCATCCATGATGTCCATGTCATTGTTTGACTTTAGAATCTTTGTGCTTGTAGGAGAGGGATGATCATCATCTTCCAATTGCATTGGCTCCATATCTCTTTCCAAAACTGGCGAGGGAATTTTGACTTGCTCCCATTACTCTTCTTCCATGATCAATATTTCATCTATATTTCTGGATGTAGCCGAATGAAGGGGCTTGGATCTCTGCTTCTTTTGAGCGGGTCCTTCATCTGTTGTTTTCTTCTTGTTCTACTTTGCAGAGTCATCAATTTCTTTTCTCTTTTACAAGTTGGCAGTGTTTGTTGGTTCACCTCCATGAGATGCACCGACATTTGAGGAACATGACTGTTAGAATAATATATTATTCTCATATTATTTAATGGTCAATGTTAATGTAAGATTAGTTTGGTCGTTACTGTTGCTACAGTAACACAGTTAGGTAGATATATTTATTATCTACATTAGTTTCATCTTCTATATATTGTAACTTTTCTTTATGTTAATGTAAGAATTTTTTACCATTTCATGGTATCAGAGCAGAAAAAAAGAACCCTAAAAATTTGTGGGCCTATCTGCAGCCATAATTCAAATTTTTTCTGTGCTAGGGTTTCTGAGCTTCAAATCGCGTTTTTTTTTACCAGAAATTTCGAGGGCTTTGATCTGCAATTTTCGTGAGTATTTTCTCATAGAAAATTCGACCCTCTTGCTGCAAGTCGTGGTATTTCTCCTGCATTTTTATGGGATTTCAGATTTGAAAATCGCGTTTTTCTGTGAAATCGCATTTTTTCGTGTTTTTGCCTGATTTTGGGTGGTTTTTTTAGCAAAATCGTGGTCACCCCTTCCTGCAACTTAGTCGCCTAGGGTTTGGCATCTCTTTTGCCAAATTTTCGTGCAGATTCGAGCTGTTTTCTGCAATTTTTCTGGTCTTCAATGGCGGCCTAGGGTTTTGACCCTCTGTTTGAAGGCGGAAATTTTTTTCGTTTGCAGATTCCTTCTGAGTTTTTCGAGATCTCAACTGGGTCGTCATCCATTTTTTCTAGGTACCTCGTTTTCTGTGCCTCAAAATTTGTGCCTCAGTTTGAAGTCAATTTTTTTTTTCTGATCACAAATTCCTTTTGGGTTTTGCGAGATCTCAACTGGGTTGTCACTAGATTTTTCTGGGTACCTTGTTTTCCGTGCCTCGAAATTCGTGTTGTCAAATTTTTTTGGGTATTCTTCCATCCTTCTGGGTTTCTATTTATCTTTTCTGGGTTTTCAGTAAAACCTCAAAATCCGTGTTCGGGTTTCTGTATTTCTGTTTTCTTTGCATTATCTTGCGTTCACCTGTTTGACCGCGAGGTACGTGATGGCATCTCTCACGAACATAATGCTCGAAAGCAGCCAAAAGTTCAACGGGAAGAATTACAACACCTGGAAGCAGCATATGCTGACCATTTTCAAGTATCGGTGTCTTGATGCGGTTGTTTTAGGTACATCACCTTGACCCACTGTAGCCGGAAAGGATCGGGATAAATGGGATGAATGCAACTGAGAAGCTGTCATGCTCATCAAGCTTTCCGTAACTGACGATCAACTGCCACAAGTGCCGTCAAGAAAAATAGTTGCTGAGGTATGGACAACCCTGAAGGATCTTCATGAAACGTCAGATAAGAGTCGTGCGTTTTTTCTTAAGAACATGCTTTTTTCAATAATGATGGACGAGAAGCACACCACTCTTCAAGAGCATCTGACAAAGATCAAGGAGATTCGCGACCAGCTAGAAGCTATTGGACGAAAGATGGAGGAAGAGGACATGGTCATCATTACTCTTAAGAGTTTGCCAAAGTCTTACGAGCATTTCATTGAGACGCTCAATATTACTTCAACAAATGTTGACTTGAAGTTTCCAGACTTGTGTAACAAGCTTCTACAACAGGATCATTGGAGACAGCAGTTTGGAAGCAGTGCCAGTTCGTCCTCCACAGAGCAAGCGTTCTCAAGCAAATCTTCTGCTAAGAACAAAGGGAAGGCTCAATCTTCTCAGCCGAAAGGCTCTGGTTCTTCACAGGACAAGAAGAAGAAGAAGAACGTTTAGTGCAATTATTGCCACTAATTCGGTCACCTTAAGGCTGATTGTCACACTCGGCTGGCTTCTAAACAAAAGAAGCGGGGAGGATCTCAACAGAAGGCACATGTCGCCGAGCACACTGAGCAGAAAGAGTCTGCATTCTATGCATTTATGGCCAAGAGAACTGCAGATCCGGTACATTCTTCTGCCTGGTATATCGATTCAGGGGCTTCACGACATTTTATGCATCGTCGAGATTGGTTCACAAAGTTCGAACCCTTCTTAGATTCTGTCATTTTCGGAGGAGGTGAAGAGTACACAGTTGCTGGTAAGGGCACTGTCCAGATTCACTCAGGAGGAAGAAATCTACTCTTTCTCGATGTCTACTATGTTCCCGGCATGGAACATAATCTCCTATCCGTCAGTCAGATCATGCGGCATTCTCCCCAGTTAGATGTTGTTTTCAGTTCGTCCACCTGCAGCATCGTTGATAGGGAGACTCGTACAACAATTGCGATGGGACTTGAGGATCATGGTCTGTATCGACTTGCTGATTCCGGTGATTCTTAGGAGCACGCTCTAGCAGCCCGAAGTACAACCATCAGCAAACTTTGGCACCAGCGTTATGGGCACTTGAATGTGCACTACCTCTCTCAGCTCTCTCGGGAAGGTCTTGTTGCTAGTCTACCTGAGATCCAAACTAAAAATCATGGAGTTTGCGGCGCTTGTCAAGCTGGCAAACAACATCGAACACCGTTCTCGGATGGTGATTCTTGGCGAGCCTCCAAGGTACTTCAATTGGTTCACATTGATGTATGTGGACCGATGAACACTCCTTTTGTTATTGGGTCTAGGTACTTTTTATTGTTTGTTGACGATTTCAGTCGGAAAATGTGGGTGTATTTTCTCAAACATAAATCAGACGTGTTCAGTACATTTCAGCAGTATAAGGCCTTAGTTGAGAAAGAATCAGGTTCTCAAATTGTCACTCTAAGGTCAGATAATGGGGGGGAGTTTTGTTCAGCTGACTTCTCTTCCTTTTGTGCTGCACATGGCATTAAGCGCCAACTTACCACACCCTACACCCCTCAGCAGAATGGTGTCGTCGAACGCAGGAATCGCACCATTACTGAAATGGCTCATTCTATGCTGGAGTACAAACATGTACCTAAGAAATACTGGGCTGAAGCAGTATACACTGCCGTTTACCTCCTAAATCGGTCACCTACACAGGCCGTTAAGAAGATGACTCCAGAAGAAGCCTGGTCAGGACGCAAGCCTAAGGTGGGCCATCTAAAAGTCTTCGGTTCTACCCTTCATGTATGGATTCCAGATGCTAAGCGTACCAAGTTGGACTCCAAGAGCCAGACACTTATGTTTACTGGCTACAGCGACAATCACAAAGCCTATAGGTTGGTTGATGTGGAGACAGATCGTCTTATATTCAGCCGTAATGTTGTGATTGATGAGACTACTGGTCCCTTTGTTCCTACAACAAGTCCTGTGGATCAACCTATGAAGGTTCCTGATGAGGGTGTTCGTCTTCCTCTTGGTTCCCATGATGGGAGGGCTTCAGAGCATTCTGACTCTAAAGATGAGAAGTCTACTGATCATGATCTCGCACCCCCTGCCTTTCCTCAGGACTCACATCCAGATGACCTTGTTCCAGAAATCCTAGGAGATGTTACTCCTGTTTCAGATGTTGGCACTTCTACTCGTCGGCCTAAGTGGTGGGCCAAGACAATCGGTGATCTTCATGATGATGAACTCATTGAGGGTAGATCAACTTGTAGCAAGAGCAAGCAGCAACACACAGTCAACTTTGCTCTCATGGCCAACATCCACAGCATCTACGAGCCTATACGAGCCTCATACATATTCAAAGGCTAAAGGAATTCCAGAATGGGAACAGGCTATGTAGACAGAATATCATAGTCTTCTGAAGAATCACACCTGGGTTCTTTCTGATCTTCCTCCTGGGAAGAAACCTATCAGCTGCAAATGGGTTTACAAGGTCAAGTATCATGCAGATGGTACTTTGGATAAGTACAAAGCCAGATTAGTTGCTCGGGGATTCACACAGCGGGAGGGCATTGACTACGAGGAGACTTTTGCTCCTACTACCAAGATGAGCACAATTCGTCTTCTTCTCGCTATTGCAGCCCAATTTAGATGGAAAGTTCATCAGATGGACGTCAAGAGTGCCTTCCTCAACGGTGATTTGCAGGAAGAAGTCTACATGACGCAGCCTCCTGGTTTCAAGGTTGCCGGCAAAGAACATCAGGTGTGTAGACTTGTGAAAGCGCTCTATGGACTGAAACAGGCTCCCCGTGCATGGTATTTCAAGATTGATCAGTACTTGGTTGGTCATGGTTTTCAGCGCAGCCCTTACGGCCGATGTCATTATGCTCAAACACTTCTGGTGATGATATTCTCTTTCTTGTTATCTATGTTGATGGTTTGATCATTCTTGGTTGGCTGTTAGTTTGCAGCAATCAGCGAGTTGTCGTGTCAGACTTTTGACATGACAGATTTGGGCCTTCTCCATTATTGTTTGGGTATTGAAGTTTGGCAGACCGATGGTAGCATCTTTATCTCTCAATCAAAATATGCCAGAAGTTTGCTTGACAAATTCCGGATGCAGGATTGCAAACCTGCCTCCACACCCATTGAGAAGGGGCTAAAGTTGTCAGCCAACTCTGATTCACCTCCGGTCGATGAAACGACATTCAAGCAACTAGTGGGAAGCCTCATCTACCTCACTGCCACTAGACCTGACATTAGTTTTGTAGTGAGCTACATCTCTCGCTTCATGATAGCTCCTAAAACTGATCATTGGATTCGTAGTTGAGATATGTTAAGGGCACTTCCGACTATGGCATTCTGTATGGCAGATGCAAAGATCCAAAGCTGATTGGTTACACAGACTCAGATTGGGCAGGTTCCGTGGATGATAGAAAATCTACTTCTAGGTATGTATTCAGTTTGGGTATAGGTGTTGTAACATGGACCAGCAAGAAGCAACAGGCAGTGGCTCTTTCCTCGACAGAAGCTGAATATCGAGGAACTGTTAAAGCAGCATGTGAGGCAGTTTGGCTTCGTAGGATGCTTACTGACATGCACATGTCACAAGCAGGACCTTCTCCCTTGTACACTGATAACCAAGGGGTGCTCAAATTGGCCAAAAATCTAGTCTTCCATGAACGCACCAAGCATGTCGAGCTTCATTGTCATTACATACGGTAGAAGACGGATCAGTTCAGCTGCAGTATGTTCCGACAGCAGATCAGACTGCAGACATTCTCACCAAGTCTCTGAGCCCGGATAAATTTGTAAAATTCAGGGGGCAACTTGGTGTTGTTGACATATTGACCATTAAGGGAGGGTGTTAGAATAATATATTATTCTCATATTATTTAATGGTCAATGTTAATGTAAGATTAGTTTGGTCGTTACTGTTGCTACAGTAACACAGTTAGGTAGATATATTTATTATCTACAGTAGTTTCATCTTCTATATATTGTAACTTTTCTTTATGTTAATGTAAGAAGTTTTTTACCATTTCAATGACTCTGCCTCACCCATCAAGTCATATGTGAATTGCACCTTCCTTTGTTGCAAAGTTTGCACTTGCTAATCCATCCACCATTGGGAGTATTTGAATAGAGGCCTCATGAATGTTGTCAGGTCACCAAGTTCAGGCTTAGACCATCTCACAGGAGGAAGCGGCTGTCTTTCATCAAAGCCCGACTGTAGGTATGCTCCATCATCATCCAGTTGATTAGGTACTCGGAAGAGTTTTGTCGTCCTTATCATATCCAGTGGGAGCCTTGACCACAATCTTTTTCTTACGTCATATTCATTAGTGGCATTTTCCAAAAGTCTTCTAAGTCAATTCTGTGTTTACATTTCTTTCCGTCCACAGTTCCAATGTGATGAAGTGGATCGAAGTCAACTCTGGGCTTGTAGGATATGAACGGGTATTTTTGTATCTCCAATCGAGCACTCTCTACCGCTTGTGCCGATGGAAATGATTCTTCCATATTGCCGATGAAGAGTGGAAAAGTGACAGCTGCTTTCTGCTTTGGCCTTTGGATATTTTGATATGTCTCCAATTGCCTCAGAACTTCTAGCAAAACCATTCTGTTGGTAGCAGTGTTCCATGGGGACGCCCGATACGAAAAATAGCGTTTGGAGGCAGGGAGCGTTCACGAAGTCGAGAGGCCCGGCAGGAAGCGTCCTCGGCCCGTCTCCGTTGTCTGCATCGCCAGATCCCCGTAAATCTCCTCTGAAGGAGGCGTTTCGCGAATTTGAACCTGAAGTACGCCATGGAAACGCCGGAATATGTTATGTTAAAAATTTGAAAAAGTTAAAAACATTTTAACCTAAGTTTTATTATACTTCATTTGATGAAATATCATTTTACAGTAGCAGCCGCAGGGTTTTTCGACTAGAGTCTGGTGCATTCGACTGCATTTGAGGTATTTCATTTTTCGAACCCTTCGTTTTGGCTCGCGATTTCATGTACATTGTATGCAAAATGTTGAAACCTGGTTTTTTGAGCACCACAGAGATGTCCGCTCATGGAATGCAATGGTCGCGGGGTTTGCAGAAGCGGCAAAACCACGCAACCCAGCATTTCAATACATTCATCAATGAACATCTATTGTGATATCATCATGGAATGCAATGGTCGCGGGGTTTGCAGAAGCCGCGCGACCATTGCATTCCATGAGCGGACATCTCTGTGAGTTAGCAAATAAATTAATAATAATTGCAACCATTGCATAATTTGCATTCCATGAGCGGACATCTCTATGAGCAAATAAATGGAATCAAAATGCAATGATTGCAGGATATGCAGTTGTTGTTGCAGTGCAACAACAACTGCATATCCTTCAATCATTGCATTCCATTTGAATTTTGAATTGAGAATTTGAGACTATAGAGGAATTTTGTTAGATGTTGTAGTTGCAACTGCCCTGTAGACATGTATGCAAATTTGCAAAATGAAAATGCCAAAATGTGGAAGCATAGCCGAGACATGTTTAACTTTTTTACTTTCTGACAGTGTGCCTCAACTTCAAGGCTCAAAGAGATGTCAATATGTCATCTCAATTCAAATGGAATGCAATGATTGCAGGATATGCAGTTGCTGTTGCACACTGCAACAGCAACTGCATATCCTGCAATCTCAATTCAAATGGAATGATATATTATTGCAATGTGTTATTGTGTTTAGAGTTTAGACAATTAAATTATTAATCTTTTAAGTTTTAATTTTCAAGTACTATATGTATTTTAGCGCCACCCCCCCGCCGCCCCCCCGCCGTCCCCCTCACGTCCCCCAATTTAGGCCCCCTGTCTCCCATCTCGGAAACACGTCCCCCGCCGTCCCCTTGTCCCCGTCCTCGAAACTCCGTGGAACATTGGTTGGTAGGATAGATTGACAGTCTGTATGGGTGACCTGTGAATCCTTGAATCCTGATGTATGTAAATCTGGGAAACTGGATGAACCAGGATCCATATTTGCCGATCAAACTTTTGGCCTTACGGGTAAGCCTCTAATGTGTTCCGCCTTGGAGAATTCGAGTGATATACATAAGAAAGGCATTATGTGCCCGTCTGAAGTGTGATTTCTCCTTCAACTGCAACTGCAACTGTGGATAACAATCGTAGGACTTGAAATCTCCTTTGCTGTTGCCGACCACACCTTTGCAAATCAAGCCAGCATATCTGTAGGTCCTTGCAAGCAGATATATGACATAAGAACTCATGTGAAAAGTTTTGGTTCTTTCCAGGTTTACCAACTGCTCGTGGAGACTATCAGTGATCATTCTTGACCAGTTGAACATTTTCACCCCAAAAGTTATTTCATCAATGAAATAATACATCCAGGTTTCAAAAGGCGCACCTTGAGGATTGCCTACCATTTTGTTCAGTAGTAAGACAATATCTCCGTATTCTTTAAAATCAGTTTTGGACAATTTCTTCGGCATCTTTTTGGCAGTAGGTTTGGGCTTCACCAACCAGGACGTATTCATATTTGATGCACAGAGATCTTGTTGATCTTCGTAAAGTTTACGTGCATCATCTTTGGTTCGATAAGATATCCGATGGTAAGCTCGAATTCCAAATGTCTCTTGTATGGCTGGCTCAGTCAAATATGCCAGTACTCTTCCATCAGGTGCCTCTATTTGTCTTTCTTGTGCATTATAATGTAATGAACACTCTACCATGAGCTCTAGACATTCTTTTGCAGGCGGAAATCTAGTTGCATGAACAATACCGTTGTGCATCATCCTTCTTGCAATTGGCGTAGGTAAAAATCCATCACCAAAGTCAACATGGCTGAGGTCGGTGTCCACAATGTTTTCCCATTTGGATTTGATCTTGGACTGTGGTTGCGAACCCTTATTGGCGAACTTCATTTTTATTCTCTTGAAAATAAATCTGCAAGAAGATACAAAGAGAATATTAAAATTATAATTAAATTACTTGAAAAAATATTTCGGCTAAGTGACAAATCAAACTTCGTGAAAGATTATGTTGGAAATGAAAGAATTTATTCAAATAGATGAACGAAGTTTTCATGCTAGAATGAAGTGAAAAAAGTAAATCTGCCTGGTACTCTGGAAAAAATAAAATGGACAAGATCACAGTGTTGGCTGGTATGAATTCGCTTCCTTCACTTTGCTTCAAACTTCTCAACTTTCTTGCCCTAACCCAAATTCCTTCTTGCAACTTCTCTTTCGAAAACTGAATGATTAAAAAATGAGAAGTAAAATTCATTATAAAGATGAAAAGTTCAACTTATTTAGTAAAATCCAATTATTTCCATTAAATCTAGTTCAAACTTGGCTTGCACTCAGCTTCTGAATGGCAATTTCAATCTTCAACATCAGTCTCCAAGAAAGTTGCTAAGTCTGGCACCAGTCTAGTGAAGTCCTTTTTTGTCTTTTTCCAAATTTCAAATTTCATCTTTTTGGGTGTTGAAAAATTAAAAATAATTATTTTCATGTGTCCTTTTTTCAACCCCTTTATTTTAATTTATTTAAACTATGTATTTTATTTTATGCTAAGGCAAATTTGATTTTCTTTTAAATTTTTCTTGCCTTTGCCTTAGGCAAATCTTTTTCTTCCATTTTATTTTTTTGCCATAATTTTTCCAACTTCCTAAGTCTTAGGCAAATTTTCTCATTTTCAAAGCATATCATTTAATATTTTAATGCTCCAATGTCCAAGCTTAGGCAAAATTTCGATTTTTCCACTTCTCTAAGTATGGCGGACTTGCTAGTTATTCTTCCCATTTTGCCAAGGCATAGGGCGGACTTTACTTTTTGTTGAGCCATCTTGACTTAATGTCATGGGTGGACTTTCAATAGTCTCATGCTATTCATTCTTCATATGGCGAACTTGTCAATTGTTTAGGCCATTTACTTGGGGCAGACTTTGCTCATGTCCAAGCCACATCTTTATGAGCTGGGCGGACTTACCTTCTTCTCATGCCATCTCCCTCTTATGTTGGGCGGACTTGGCATCATCTCTTGCCATTACCTTGGGCAAACTTTACTTTGGCTTGTGCCATCCAAACTTTCTTCCAAGGGTAGACTGTAGAAACCCTAGTTTCCCCCTGTTTCCAATACTGTCTGTTTTCCTAATGTTTTTCTGAAGTTTTGGTTTTTTTTTGTAGTTTTTGGGTTTTTTGCATGAAATAGAGAAATTGCGATTTTTGCAATAAATAATAATAAATTCAAAATAAATGCTATTTCCACAATATTGATAGAGAAAGCAAGAACTAACATTGGCTATTCATTTCTTGATCTTCTGGACAAATTACAAGTAATGTTTGATAACATGCAACAGGAAAAATGATATTTTTTTATTTGAAAGAACCTAGTAAATGCAACAGGCTGAAAGTAATCAGATCTTGTACAGCTGCAGCAAATTCTTCTTTTCCCTCCTTCTGTTGATCCAGAACAGTGCTAGGAATGTAGGCGCCTCAGATAGCAATGGCAGACTGAACTAAATGTAGGCGATTTGACTTTGGGAGAAGGTACGCCTCTTTTCTGGGAAGTACGACCTGGTACAGGACAGTATGGCTGTCAGCAGCAATTAATGAGACTGTACGGCTTCCTCAAGATTCTCCAGATCTTCCTGAAAGGTGCGCCTAAATGAAAGGATGCTCTCTGAATGAAACCCTAAATCAAAACTCGGACTATGAAAGATCTATGAAGTTCTGTGATCTCCTCTGGATGAAGAAACCTCTGTGCTGGCAATAGA
>VDFB02149477.1:0-11090 GCA_007258455.2 Sequoia sempervirens | reverse complement strand
TATAAGATGAATCTTAGAGAATGGGGAAACAAAATGGTATACTTAGGAATTGATTCAAGGGGGGAACATTTACCAAATGCCTCACCCTATGAAAACTTAATTACTCTTTATAAGAAGAAGGATGAAAATTGATTCCTAGAAATTGACTATTAAGATTTAAAAAAGATCACTATAATGAATAGGTATCAAACTCCTTGCATTGATGGCCTCTTGGATCAAATTAAGGGGGATAATATTTCCAATAAATTTTGGGTACCACCAAGTTACCATTGAGTGATTAGATGTGTGAAATTTAATATCTTCAAATGCATATGGATTTTTCAAATGGCTATCCTTGCTCTTTGGCTTGACCAATATACTTGCCACATTCATGTGAGTGATGAATGATGCACTCATGCCTCTCACTATTCTATTTGTTAATTTCTATTTAGATAACATATTCATCATTTAAGTAATACATAGGAGGAACACATATATCATGTTCAATAGATACATTGAACTCCACAAGAGAATGGGCTCTATGATAAAAATTTAGAAAAGTACTCATTTAGTATGTGTAATGGCATGAATTCCACCCCTAGGAAAATTATCCATTTACATCATCCTTACATTAGAAAAAAAATCCCAATGATGCAATTTCCACATCCGCCACTTTTCCCTACCCACCTAGCGGCTCATTTGCATGTTAGTGGAGTAATTTTATTAGGGACGCACATCACATTATTGTCCTGATAGAATTCCTACCTTCAAAATATGTAGAGGTGTTATGTTTCTCCATTCGACATGAGCTGTAATGCTTCCTGCTTCCTTGACTGACATAAAATGACTCTTTTTCCTCCTTTCCATTCAAATTGTTTAAATCTTCATTCTATCCAACTTCTTCACTCTTTTTGGCTTCTCAAGTGAATTTTTGATCAAATACACACTTTCAAGCTTCACCATTTCCCAATTGTAGTTGAAATCTATTGGTTTCTTAGCTTCTCCACTTTGTTCATTGCAATAGCATTGTTATTCAAGAACTTGCAAGCTCACTCCTTCCTTTACTTGCCTTGAGAGCACATAGTCATGAAGGTGATATCTTCCATTTTCCATTGCTTTTGTATCATTGTACTTATGTAGTAGCATATTTTTGTTTGTGTTATTGCTTGGCACTTCCATTTCCATATATTTCTTTATCGTTTTCAACACTCATTGTTATCTAGTTATCTATGGAGGTGGAAACACCATAGTAGGGGACTAACTAAGGAATTCCTCTAAAAATAGCCCCAAAATTTTCCTTGTTCTTGAGTTTTTAGGTGCTTCTCAGTTGGAGTTGTTTGAAGAATCACATTGCAAGGAGACCGTCAGTATCACTCTTTTACTTCCTTTTTCAATTTGAGAATAGTTTAGTTAAAGTGTTCTTGTTATACTTCATTTATGTACTTTTTCTATTTTGTCATAGCATAAAACCTTACCCATTAGATTGTTATTTGCTTTCCTATTGTTTTGGTATATTTCTTAGACACCCTCTCCTTATGGATGCCAATGCACCACTAAGATGCCAGCAAGTTGCACTAGAGTCCATATCCTATGGTATAGTCCTTAGGTAGTGAGTTGTTTGGGTAGTAGATTGAAATTTGGAAATCAGCTCATTTGACCTCCTAAGATGTTTAGTTTAGTAGAAAGATAGTAGCATCCTAATCACTCTTCCTTTTCAACCTTATCATCTTAACCTTTTTAAATCATTTAGCAAGCTTGAGGTAGATCAAGGCAGCCTATTTCTTAGGACTTTCCCGTGACCTAGAGTCTCGAAGTAGCCAATCCCCCTCCTCTACAATATGGAAAGGATTTAGTACCTTATATACATTATGAAAAATGATGATGTTTATTTGGACACTAAAAGGATAGAGGTAATTAGAGATTAGACACCTCATAAAATATTTCATAGAACATTATAGAGTTTTAGGATCTCCCAACTTTTATTAGAGGTTTGTGTAACTAGGATTCTCACACTTAGAATGACCTATGAATGGAGAATTTAGGTGAGAGTAGGAGAAAAATTCCCTTTGATAGAGAGACTATAACAACCATTCACACAATTGAAATAGATACTTTATTTAAGACCTACACTAGTTCTTCTTGAATTAAGAGGTAATGACCTAGAGAGGGGAGAGAGATAGAAGATGAGAGAGAGAAGAATAGATAGGGGTAAGGAGGGGGGAGGGGGAGGTAGAGAGGGAGAGACCTAGAGAGGTGAGAGAGAAGAGAGAATAAAGGGATGGTGAGAAGGAAGGATCAATAGAGAGGGAAAAGAATGTGAGGGAGAGATGAATTTTCAAAGGAAAAAAATAATGCAAGATTATAATGTGCTCACATTATGTGAAATCAATGAACGCGGAGTGGGGTGTTATAATGTTCTCAATGCTATGTGTGAAATCACGAACATGAGTGTGTGTTATAATGCTTCATTACTATGCGCAATCACATAACGAGTGCATTTAATGTGCAATCATATAATGTGAGTGTGTTATAATGCACTCACATTATGTGCAATCACATAATGTGAGTGTGTTATAATGTGCTCACGTTATGTGCAATCACGTAATGCGAGTGTGTTATAATGCACTTTCATTATGTGCAATCACATAACATGAGTGTGTTATAATGCGCTTGCATTATGTGAATGCATTTACATAACACAAGGGCGCTATAAGATCCATGCGTATTGCTTTGCTTTGAAAATTTTGAAGAGTTTGGATTGGATTTTCCATGGGATTTCAACCCAATGGTTTAGAGAAGGATTTTCAACATCCAAAGATGTATTTTTATAAATAGTAAAATAATTGACATATTCTTGAGCATGCTTCCCATCAAGTTTGCATGTGTTTCATTGTCAAGTCAAAAAAATACCATGATAATGTTATCCTCTCTCTCAGCTTTCTAACCACATAATTTTTTTCATGTTTTGAGCATGTCAAGTTTTTCATCTTTAATTTATTTTTTTAGTGTGTCTATTTTTCTCAAAAACCAAAGTGTGGTATTTTTTACTTTAGTTTTTAACCATTCATCAAAATTTCAAATAAATTATATTCTTAGAAACTAGACTACACTCTACACATTAAACAAATTATATTTGACCAGTTCTAAAAATAATTAGGGGGGAGCATGGCTCAATTTTCTATTTTGTAGGATGTTTCCACTTTGAAAATTAGTAAAAAATCATACATTCATTAAAAAATAGCAAAACAATCAGGCATAAACTACATGGTGTTAGCTAATTTCTCACTAAAACAATATTTGAAATACTAAAAAAGAACATTTTAGGGCATATGCAAGAAGTTCTGTCAACAAAATGTTCAAAAAGTGGAAGTGTTTTTCTTAATTTTCAAAACTTGTCACAATTGGATTAAAAATTTGAAACATTTACACATTGAATCTTTAAAAAATTTATTCATATGAAATTTAGTATTTTGAGTCTAGTTTCAAAATATGTAATTTATTCTAATACCCAAATGATACAAATTCATTTTTAATAGGAATGTATAAAAACTACTTTTAAAAAGTCACTTTTTTGGACCATACCATGCATGTGTACAGACACCATAATTTGACCTAAAATAATCATTTTTTTTATTTTTCATTGTGTAGTGAATTTTTCTTAGATTGATGTCATATAAATTTTTTACAAAATAATAACAAATTAAAAGTTATTAAAAAATAAAAAAGCCTATCATTTCAAGTATATGGACCAATTTCCTTAGAAATTAATTAAAAAATAGAAAACATAATCTAATCATAAAATATATATATATATATGAAAATGAGACATCATGATCTATAATGGGTTTTAAATTTCATAAACCAATTCTAAAAAAAATGTCAGTATATTACCAAATTTAGTTATTTCTCTTGAGATTTCCTTAGTCTTTTAGTTGCAAGTCCAAGGCTATGGGTTGGGTTATCAATCCTTTCTTGAGCCTAAAACCAAATAAAAAGTGGGTTGGGATTTCATTCTTTTGAATGGGTACTCATGTTTAGGAACATGATCTTGATCTAAGGCCTATGTCGTCCATTCTTTTCAACATTTTTCTTTGCATAAAACTTCCCCTTTGTGGACCTCTCTTTTTGCACCTACCCTTCAGGGGGGGCACACTAGACACAATTTTATATTTTTTGAAGAAAATAGGACCACTTTGTGTGGCCCCCCTTTTTGAACACTTATAGCTCTACCATTTTTATAAAAATATAGTAGTTTAAAAAGTAAATTTGGAGCACTACAACTCTTATTTTCATTGCATTTTCAAAATTTGAGTCTAACTATCTTCAATTTCTCATCCAAGCTTAGTCTTTCTTGGTTTTATATAAAAAGTGGCCACTTAAAACTCATTTTTGGTTCCCCGTCTTTGGGCACTTACCCATCGGCTACATAATAATTATCTAAATTATCTTCATCTCCACACTAAATTCATTTTAAAATAGTAAGGAAGGCATCTTTTTGGAGTTGATAATGAACCATATAGCTCCCAAAAATCACCCTGCAACCAAAATTCCTATCACATGAACAGAGAAAAAGCATGATTGTGCTATGGATCCTTGAGAATAGATTGATTTTAGAAAAACATGATGGATTTTTTATTGATTAATTTGAATTGGATGATTGGATGTACAAATGAATTCTTATAAATGGAAAAAAACAAATTCTAGATGAAACAGTAGAGGTGAGGATTAGATTAGATAATGACAAATGTCCTCATCCTACGGTATGAGACAACATGAACTAAATATAGAAAAAGAAATCCCAAGTTTAGATTAAGTGTAATAAATTAAAAAATGACCTAAATAATCAATAATAATTAATTAATTAGGCAATTATTCTATTTTTTCTAATACCCCCTTAAGTACAACTTAGGGAGAACCTAAAAACCTAATGATGAATGTAAGGATGGATGAATGGATGGGCCCCAACTACAAGGCTTGATAAGGTACCTATGTACAAATAAATAATCTTATAATCAGAGAAAAAAAGAAAACCACATGGGAAAAAACTCATCTCCAAAAGAGAAAATCAAATAAATATGCACTAGTGAAAGAAGGAAAGAAGGAGGACTTGATATGACAACCTAAGGATTTATTTTGTCACACAAGTGCAATAAATTTCCCCCTAATAGGAAAATAATATGACAATATGAACCTCCCCATAAAGAAGTAGCTCATGTGCTAATGATGAAAGCTTAAAGATAAAATACAATCCATTATCCATAAACAACATTTCTCCCCTTAGGAATAAATAGATGCACTAGTGATCAAAGAAGAATTCTCATAAGTTGGATTAATAGGGAATCCAAATCCAAATGTGTGTCCCTAAAAATGCTCAAATGCCCACATGTCAAAATGAGATGATGCCAATGTAGAATATTATGAATATTGATGTAGAACAAGCTCCAAAAAAAATAATGATGGGCTGACAATGACAATATGGCTATCTTGAAAGAGGAGATGAATTTCCTTAAACTAATACTCCAAATATACAATAGGAGACTCTACAAATAAGGATGATATTTTTGGTAGATATGAATCCTAAGTAGCCATTTTGGGAAGATGATGAAAGACATGTTGCACTGAATCAATAGGGGCCATGGATGTGGTGAAGCTATTATGATCAAGAACAATAAAAGATGGAGTTTGGGTCTCAATATGAGGAGTAGGAACAAGAAGACAAGCCTTTGAACCATCAAAACATGTAAGACTTGTAATATACTCAATCTCATATAAAATATCATCATGAAAGGGTATAAATATGCATCATTAAGGGGAATGAGACAATTTATAGCAGGACCCCCTAGGAATAGAGAGATATGAATGTCTTTGTTGATCTCCCAAAGTCCAGACCAAAATGTGTGGAAACAAGTAATGTTTGATACAACACACATAGTGTCATGATAAACACTAAAAAGTATCAATTCTACAACATGATCAATTATGTTACCCAATGCTAATCTACTCTCTACTGTATTTGGTGCATGTATGAGTCCATAAAGATAAGACAAAAGATTAAGCCCCTTGAGATGTGTCAAGATGTCATTTTGCCAAGACTCATAATTATCTTTTTTAGGATGAGCACAAAATGATGAACATAAAAAAACCATGATAGCTCCCCAAATGATAAAACTAAAGATTAATAGTCTTAATATATCTAAAGTAAGATCAAATAAAATCATCTCATGCAAACAATTGAATAAATAAGATAATTTAGAGGACTCGGTTATTTTAATTTCACTTAGTAGTGGATAGTATTGATTTTTTCCACTTGAAATAATTTAGCCCTCTAAATGTATACATCCTATTTATACAAAAATATTTATGAAAATATCATCTATGTACATAGACTTGACTATTATTAAACATCATCTAATTCAATACTCAAAATTAAATTTGACCAATAAAAATATGATAACCATTTATCACTTTTTAGTGAAAATAAAGATTTGAAAAAATATCAAATATATTTAATTATTTTATTTACTAAAACTACATTTAAAATTTATTTATTTTATTCCTTATTATATATTAATTTTAATAAATAAATTATTTGACAAAACATTGATGAATTGATATAAGACATAAAGCAAATTGAAATGTATTAAAATTAATTAATACGATATTGGTAGAGAAGATGAAAACCCAAAAAATAATACATGATATTAAAAAATGAAGAGATTATAAAATTATATTAACGTCCATAAAAAAAAGATTAAATTTCAACTGTCGAAAGGAAATAATAAAGTAAATAATAATGAAACTCGCGTTTTCCCAAACTTTGTTGACTGGACTTGCTTTACTTTATACGAGAGGGAATTTGTTTTCATAATTTTGGAGGACTCTACCGGAGGATGTTTGCTCGAAGTCACGAGTATTGGTCAATTTTGACCAATAAAAATATCATTTCCACGTATAACACACGAAAGAAAAAGATACTGACTACTGAGAGTTTTCTCCACGATAAGTGCGTATCTATCGTTTCTCATTACTATTATTCAAGTCAATAAATGAAAAAAAAACATTATATATAGCCCTATTTATCCAGCTGTCTACCATTTTTAAAATTGGCTTTTTTCCAATCTTTGTTATAAAAATTGTCACAGTTAACTTCACTTCAGACGTACCGTTCCTCAATCTCACGCACTCCTCCTTTCTTCATTTGTTTCAAAAAGCTGCTGCGGAAGGACTTTACGCTCGAACAAAAGCTGTTCGAGTTGATTATGGCTCGCATGAACGGTATGGGTATCCTCATCCTCCACTGTATTTTCTTTTTAAGCTTTCTATCACATTCTCTCCATGGATGTCCTCTCCACGAATTGGAAGCTCTTGTGAGTATAAGGGACAGCTTAGACGACTCTGCTGGAGAGCTCAACTCTTGGAAGGGAGATGATTGTTGTACATGGAGAGGTGTATATTGTGATGAGGTGGAGATTGGCAGACCGGTCTACAAGTTGGATATCCATGAGTTCCGCCTTTTTGGAAATATTGAGTCAAGCTTGCTTGAATTGAAACATCTCAGGCATTTGGATTTGGGGGGTAATTATTTGAGCTGGGAAAGTCTGATGCCTGCAGGCTTGGGCTCTTTAACAAACTTAACATATCTAGATTGGTCTTCATTCCTAACACCAAAAAGCCCATATGTTAATTGCTGTCTTGAACATGACTTTGCATCTACAAGGGCAGACAATATAGATTTTCAGGGAGGGGCACCGGCAAATAATTTTAGCATACAGTGGTTGTCTAGTCTGTCATCACTAAAATATCTTGCATTGAATATGTTATATCTGCAGGCCTCTGAAATAAGCCTAGGTATCGGTAGTCTCTCAAAGCTTAACCATCTGGAGCTATCCGAGTGTCATCTGGAAGGTTCCATCGTGCTTAATTCTTTGGTCAATCTTTCCTCCCTTGGTTTTCTGGACCTAAGTCACAATAATATTTCAGGATCAATACCTCCTGGCTTAGCGGATCTTCATTTCCTCACATACCTTGACCTTTCACAAAATAGCATCGGTGGAAGCATTCCCAAGACTGTTGGAAATCTCACCAACCTTAGATATTTAGACCTCTCATATAATATATTGAGCGGTAATATACCTTCTCTTTCGCATTTGCACAATTACTCTGGAAGGCTTTCCTATTTGAACCTTAGGAGCAACGAATTAGAAGGCCCAATACCACCTAGCTTGGGTTTTCATATGAATCTTTCTTACATAGATCTTAGTAACAACCAGCTTAGTGGTCAAATACCTCCTCCTGTTGGAAATCTCTCTGCTCTAGTCTGGTTAGAATTGCAAGATAATCATCTGAGTGGAAGCCTTCCCCTGTCATTTTCTCAATTGTCTTCCCTCACTCATCTTGATGTGAGCAACAATGTGCTGAATGCAAGTATTCATCCTTCACTCAAGCTACCGTCCTCTCTTCTGCTTTTAGACCTTTCAAGCAACAGTATGGTTGGAATAATTTCAGAAGTTCTTTTTCAGAACACTTTCAAGTTACAAAAGCTTGGTTTGATTGGCAATGAATTGAGTATCAATTTTAGCTCGACCTGGATCCCTTCATTCCAACTTCCAGAGCTATCTTTGAGGGGATGTAAAATTGGAGGCCCAATCCCGAGTTGGATTTCAACGCAATATAGCCTTCAAACTTTGGACTTGTCAAATACCTCAATTGTGGGAAGTCTTCCTCCTTGGCTATGGAGTTTTTCATCAGAGTTGACAGACTTAAACCTGTCATATAATTATTTGGAAGGTCCTTTCTCTCCTACCCTGACGAGATTAAGGATTCTGGATCTCTCTAAAAATGAATTAAGTGGACATTTAGTGGCTGATATTGATGAGCGTGTCTTGTCTGTAGAAAGATTGTTCCTTGCACACAACAAATTGGAAGGGAAAATCCCAGCTTCATTAGGGAATATAAGCTCCCTGTATTTCCTAGATTTTTCAGGGAATTTGTTAACAGGCAGTGTCCCAGCTAGTTTGGGTGGTTTGCTAAATCTTCGAGTGCTGAATTTGGAAAACAATCTTTTGGAAGGAAAGATTCCTGGCGACCTTGGCAACCTATCACAGCTTGCCATACTCAATATTGCAAATAATCATCTGAATGGCACGATCCCTGATGAGCTGGGTAGTATGACACAACTTAGTTCTTTCCGCATCCAAAGGAATAACATACAAGGGCTTCTTCCGCTTTCTTTCAGAAAAATGTCAGAGTTAGAAGTGCTTGATGTTGGAGAAAACAAATTGGCAGGGCCCATCCCAGATTGAATTGCTAATTTATCAAGTCATTGTTAATTTCTATAACTTAACAACAGATTAATTGCACAATAGAGATTCTGAGAAAGAAATCTGATTTATAACAAATTAATACAAGCCAGGTTAATTAATAACAACTAATAATAAGCGGAAGCAAAAATAGCTTATGATAAACACAAAAAGAAACAATAACACGAGGATATACCGGAAACCCCAATGAGGGAAAACACGCAAAACCGACATGATTAATTGCACAATAAATTCACAAAAAGAAATTCGATTTATAACAATTAATACAACTGGGTTAATTAACAACTAATAACAGCGGAAGCAAAAATAACAATAAGCCAATCACTAAAGACAATAACACAGATATACCCAGGAAACCCCAATGTGGGGAAAAACCTGCAAATGTTGGATCTTCTATTCAGCCTAACAATAAACTTTTCTTTCGAAAATACAATACGAGTTTGCTACAGCAATTTTGTATTTATAGAGCCTAGCTGCTTTACTTAGTGTGCAAGGAAAGAATCTTTCCTTACTTTCTTTGGCTTTATTTACACATAAAATCACTCTAGGATTTATCTTATCCTCACAAACTTGGAAACATTCTATTAAAGAATAAAATCCCACTCTTGGATTTATCTTATCCTCACAAACTCAGAAACATTCTATTTAAAGAATAAAAATCCTGTTGTTGCTAAAAATCCAACTCGAATTGATTTAAAGCAAATCTTATCTTGAGTTGCTTTAAAGCAAATCCATATCCCACTTTTCTAGCTACAAAAATCAACACTCCCTCTTAGCAAGGAAAGTGTTCTGCACTACACCCAACTTGTCCCTGAAGAATTCAAACTTGCTCTTCATCAAGGCCTTCGTCAGGATATCTGCTATCTGTTCATCCGTAGGAATGTAATTGAGCTTCACTATCCCCTTCTCCACACAATCTCTGATAAAGTGGTACTTGATCTCAATGTGCTTTGACTTGTCATGAAACACTGGATTCTCAGAGAGTTTGATGCAACTCTGATTATCACAGTAAATGACTGTAGGATCCAACTCCTGATTAAAGAGCCCAGCTAGAAGTTTCCAAAGCCGGATAGCCTCACATGTAGCCATACTGGCTGCCATATGCGCGAGCTACGGTACGGCTGACTTACGTTTCTGCTGTACCAAAGCTGCTTGATCCCAAGCTGAAGCGCACCTGAAGTGCTCTTCCGGTCGGTATCTTGCGCCCAATCAACATCGGTAAACCCCTTGAGCTTCACTCCATCTTGTTGAACATACTTCAACCCATAATCAACGGTGCCTCAGAGATATCTCAAAACATGCTTCGCAGCTATCTAGTGCACATGTTTAGGTTCCACCATAAACTGACTGAGTGAGTTCACTGCAAACAAATGTCTGGCCTGGTGTTGACTAGATACATAAGAGAGCCTATCAACTGTCTCTATAAAGTCGGGTCCACTGCCTCTGATCTGGAAGCATCAATCTTCTTCCAATTGGTCACAAGTGGTGTTGACATAGGCTTACAATTTTCCATCCTGAATCGCTTCAATATATCAATTAAGTACTTCCCTTGTCTAAGGAAGATCTCTCCCTCTTTCTGCCACAACTCCAATCCCAGAAAGTAGTGCATCAACCCCAAGTCCTTCATCTCAAACTCTCCTGCAAGATCTCGCTTGCAGTGTGCTATGAGCTCCTCTGACCCTGTGAGAAATAGGTCATGAAACATATAACAGCAATATGAGAAGTTCACCTTTCACCTGAACATAGTACAGGTTTGAATCTGCCTCACTCTTAATGAAGCCCACACTCTGC
>VDFB02149475.1:0-29122 GCA_007258455.2 Sequoia sempervirens | reverse complement strand
GCAACAAAAAAAACTTGTCTTTAAATATTAATGTTAATGATAGTAAAATAATATGTAATAAAGTTCAAAATAATTTTATCTCTAATTCAATTCTATGCATTTGAGAAAATAATACCTATTAAGAATAGTATAAAATATGTGAAAACTATATCAATCAATATATTTAAAATGGAATAAATTAATATTTAGAATATATAATAAAATAAAACGATTTAGAATTTTCATAGGAAATATCATAAATTACTAGGTAATATTAAAAATAAGGTAAATTATTTTCTAGAATAAAATAAAATATTAAGATTTATAATCTACATAGGAAATCTCATAAATCATGAGTTTATAACTATCAATAAATTATTAGTGGTTTGGTCATTATGATTGAAAGAAAAGATAAAATTAGCTAAAAAGTGACACAATTTTATACTTCCATTCATATATAAAATGAATTATAGTAACTTTTTTTAATGGAAGTAATTTAGAATTGGTGAAGTCCTTCGTACACACTTAAATAATGACCATCTACATAATGAATCATTTTATATTCATGATTAATAATCTAAATCTCAAACAATAGTTAATAGTAAAAACATGCCAATGTAAATTTTTCCTAGAAATTGTTAGGGAACATGGTCCTATTTTGTGTCCCTTTAAATTTGAAAATATATGGTTTGAGGATTAGAATTTCCTAGACCTCATCAAACACTGGTGGTCATATTACAATCCTGGTGGATCAAAGATGTTTAACATTGTGACGAAACTAAAGTCAGTTAAACAAAACCTGAAATTGTGGAACAAAGAAAGTTTTTAAAGCATTTTCGAGGAAAAAAGGAAGATTGAGGAGGATTTGAAAAATATTTCTAAAAAGATAATCAAGGATGACGTAGATGACCATAACTTTCTCGAAGAAAAAGTTCTGCTCAGCAAATTTAATGACATATTGTCCAAGGAAGAAATCTTTTTGTTCCAAAATTCCAAGGAATTGTGCTTAAGGGTAGGGGATAAGAATACCAAATTATTTCACAATTCCACAAAGGTGAGTAGGGAAGTCAATAAGATTACTTGTATCAAAACATCGGATCTTTGGACTCTAGTGAAGGTAGATGATGTTAAGGAAGCCATAGTGGACTTTCTTCAAAATGTATTGAATGATTGAGATGGCTCCAATCTCGAGGATCAACGTGATCTCCTTGAAGGAATCCAAAGGTTTGTTAGAGAGACATAGAATGAGATGCTAAATGGTAAAATAATGATACTTGAAGTTAAAATGGCCTTGTTTCAGTTGCATCCCGACAAAGTGCTTGGGCTAGAGGGTTTCCTAACAGGATTTTTTCAAAAATGTTGGGATATCATTGGAGATGAGGTATCGAAGGTGATTGAGGACTCTAGAAGTTTTGCTTGCATTCGCATGGAGTTGAACAACACTTACATTTCACTAATTCCAAAGAAGGAGAGGCCTGAATTGTTGGAGGATTTTTGTTTGATCTCCCTTTGCAACAACTTCTACAAGATTTTAGCCAAAGTGATTGCAAACCACCTCAAAAAAAAATTTCCAGACATCATCTAAGAGGAGAAAACATGATTTGTACCTGGTAGATCTATCTTGGATGAGGTCATTGTAGCGCAGGAAGTCATCCACTCAGTGCAAAAGCTAAAAAGTTCAGCTATGTTAATAAAATTGGATATTAGAAAGGCCTAAGATTGGGTAAATTAGAGATTCTTGTTCAAAGTAATGGAGGCCTTTGGTTTTCACAAGAGTTGGTTAGATTGGATCTTTGGTTGGATTACTTGTCCAAGATAATTAGTGCTACTCAACAGTTATCTAGAAGGTCTTTGAAGTTCTTCTCGTGGCCTTTGGGAGGGAGACCCCCTTTCCCCTTTTTTATTCATAATAATGGTCAAGGCCCTTGGCAGATCAATCAACAAAGCCTAGAGTAGTGGTCTGGTGGAAGGGGTGTAGGTCACAAGCAATGTCCCTAAAATCACACATCAACAGTTCGCAAATGATACCGTGATGTTTGGTAATAGCTAGGAGAAGGAAGCCAAAAATTTCAAAATCATTCTTCAAAAGTAGTTCTTGGCCTCGAGACAAGAGGTGAATACAACTAAACTAGAGGTCTATTTCTTCAACACGACGACTTGTAAAGAAGCAAAGATTCTCAGGACTTTGAAATTTAATAAGGGTTTTCTACCATGTAAATCCTTGGGGTTCCCATTACTAAAGGGTTTACAACCATGTAACATATATAAACCTCTAATTAAGAAAGTAAAAAAGAAAATTGGAACCTTGGAAGACTTGCTACCTTTCTTGGGTGGGTACGGTCACTATGCTCAAATCAGTTATCTTTGCCCTTCCAAACTATCCCTAAATTAGAAGATGAAAATTTTTTTTGGCAAGGAAATTTTGCTCAGCGTAAGTTCCCTTTGGTAAAATGGAAAAAAAAATTGAATGGAAGGAGTCTCATGGGACAGGGTTGGGAAATCTACTTAAAAATAAAGCGTTGGGAGCTAAATTAGTCTGGGCATTGTATGCAAAATAGGACCTTAGGTGGGTAAGGATTCGAAGGGCTAAATATCTAGATGATGACCCGCACAAAATCTTCACATTGAGATCCCTACCAGGGGATTCGAGAATCTAGAAATTTTTAAGAAATTACAAAATGTTAATAACGGACCATTTGACTTGGGAAGTGAAAGATGGGAGGACTTCTTTATTCTGGGAAGACTCCTCGGGGGGCTATCAGAAGTTGGATGAAATTGTAGGCCTTGAGAAAGTCAAAATAATCACAAAAATAGGCCTAGGGAGATAGGGTAAGAGACTACACTGTGGTTTTAGAATAGCATGGTCATCCTACCTTCTAATCAAAGATTCTTTAGAATTTAGGACTCAATGCGAGATCGGTGGAGGCCTTCGAATCATTTTTAAATAATTGAAGCATTAGCTTTAGACTTGGTTCTAATTGTCTCAGGTGGAACACCTCGCCAGATGGAGATTACAAAGAAAAATTTAGTTACTAATTGCTTTCCCACTCTAATATTGGGATAACCAACCTCACAATCAAGTTGTGTTGGAATAATATATGTTTGTCAAAGGCAGGCATCTTAACTTGGGCAACTTCTCAAGGCAGGGTATTAACAACTCACAGGTTCTTGAAGCTAGGTTACAATGGTCCCTCTAGATGTTTGTGCAAGCACACTGAAGAATTTGGGAATCACCTATTCCTAAATTGCACATTCGCATAACGATGTTCGAACTGATAGCTCTCCAAGCTTCAGTGGCAAACAGCTCTTCTAAATAAACTTATTGATTGGCTTAATAGATGATCAACAACAAATAGGCAGACAATGTTCAACAGTCTCTAGGTTGCAAGTCCCTCAATTGTAATATGGGAGATTTGGAAGGAAAGAAACAAAAGGATCTTTCAGAACAAGCAAATGTCATTAAATTCATTGGTGAATAAGATAGAAACAAGTGTGGTTGAACTAATCAACTCGTGGGTTGAGGAACTAAATCCCAAGAAAATCAATTTCACAATCAAAATTTCTCAAATGAGGAGGAACTAACATGGACTCAAGGCTATTTCCTTTGGTGGTGGTGGGGGTCTCTTGACACATTCCAAATGGGAAACAATTAGTTGGTCCCTTCCTGAATTTGGGTGGTACAAGCTCAATTTTGATGGGGCTGTAAAGGGAAACTCAGGTATATATGGGGTAGGTTGTATAGTGAGATATTAGAGCTATAAAACCATAGGGAGAATGGCAGTACCCCACCCCTTGGGGACTAATAATGCCTAGTAGAATTTCAAACACTAATTTTTGGGTTGGATCTATGTAAAGAGTTAAATCTGAGGAAGGTGGTGATGGAAGGGGACTCTTCACTAGTTATCAATGCTCTTCGATCCAAGAAAGCAACTAATTGGAAAACTTGCTACGAAGTTGGACATTGCTTTGAGTTTGGTAAAAAACTTCTCTTTGCTTATGTTTAACCATATACTGAGAGAGGGAAATAATAAGGCCGACCTGCTCTCCAACATGCGGGCTGATGGCTCAACTATCAGAGAGTTCTTGGCATATAATTCAACAAGGAAGACTTTGGTGGTAGGGCAGGCGGCTTTCCACATGTTGGTTGTGGAAAGCCCATGGGGTCAACATATGCCCTTATGCTTATGTGGTTTTGAACTTCCAACGTGGATTTCAAGTGACACATGGGTAGTGGTCATGTTACCAAGTTGGAACTACTACTTGGGTTGGAAGGAAGATGTTAAAACAATGACTATCACTGGTCACTTTTAGCATCATGGACTGATCATTTAAATAAGACTGGTGTTAGGTGTTATATGAAACTTACTTTCATATCCTCACTTTTCACTTCACCGGTACCCTTGGCTCGGGGGCAATTCATGCTAGTGAGGTGGCATCCTGGCATCACATAGAGGCTGGTTCCCCATGGGGAACATACAATCAAACATGAATCGTCGATGCCAAGGCCAAGCTCACCGTTGTATAATTATCGATGCTTGGGACGTGTTGGATGATATCATTCAGGCTTTGTCATTATGGTGGCATGGGCATTGTAGTGACTCTTTTCTATAGTGGCTCTCTTGCTTTGTGACTATGGGGGAGTGGTTGAAATTTGTGGTAAGGATGTCTACTAGAACCTTAGAGCATTGGTGCATCTACGCCAATTCATCTGAAGACCGTGGGCAAAAAATGGTGTTTTGTGGGACCGTCACTGACCAGCGTCAAAAACACATCCTCAAATGGTATGACTCTCTCATTCTGGTGGTAGTGAAAATGGTTATTAGGTGGGGCTTTGTGGAGGATGAAGAAGCCTACCGAGTGAGTACCTACATCACCTCTCGGTTCTTGGCTTCAATTTTGGGGATCAAAATGTCTAAGGTTGAGGATAAGGTGTTGGTTCAACAGCCTTTTTCTATGGACCTATTGGTGGGCATTGAAGAAATTCTTTATACCACCTCTCTTGGCATGGGTATCCCTCGCCCCTAGGATATGCTTACCCTCCACATCCTCGGTGAGGTGATCAAATACTACCCATTTTTACTTGATTTGATTGGAATTTCATTGGCTCAACATAATCACCGAGTAGCAGTTGGGGTGGATTACTTGTTGAAGGCTCTGAAGCTTCCTCAAGTGCAGTGTGGGTAGTCAGTCTTAGGTTTCAGGGGCTTCACCCATGCTAATGGCTCCCTTAGTGGTGATAGGTTTGGTTAGGGGTGGGTCCGTCATGGTGCAATGGTTTGTGTTGTTTCATACATATGTCTACTAATAGTTTGGTGGTTGTTTCCCTCGACTGGGCATTTTTGTTCTACCTATTCTCAAAGTCATATGGTTTGTTGGTTGAGTTTTTGGCTAGTGTATGGTCGTTGGGTTCCTAGGTCAAATGGGCTTGGTATAAAAAGTCTAGTTTGGTTGATAGCTATTGCAATTTTGGTATCTTGCATTACAGATGTTTGTAAATTTTTACCATATTAATAAAAATTCTATTTGTGTATCAAATATATATATATATATATATATGCTAATGTAAATTTTGAAATTTTTCATGATTTTTAAGTGAATGTGTGTACTGATTCCATCATGTCTCATAGTTTTCAATCCTAGAGTTTTGTACTTAATTTTATTAATGTCTATTCCAAAATTCCTTAATTGAATCTTCTAAACATTTAAATATTTTTTAAAATATTTTAGTAGCAAATTGACATGTTAATTTTAGACAAAACAAATATTGACTTTCCATAATAAACAAAACATATAATTGAGTGGATCTTATTAACTTAATTAAGTCCTCTCTTAAAAATTTAAATATTTTTGAAATATCGGGACAAAACAAGTGTTGATTTTTATAAAAAAAACATAATATATAATTGCTTGGAAATGACCAGTTGGCTTAAGATATGAAAAACAAGCATTTAACAAGAGTTGACTTTTGATAATAAAAGCATAATATGTAATTGGCTGGATATTATTAACAATAACCAGTTAGCTTAAGACATAAAAAACAAACAATAACAAACATTGACTTTTGATAATAAAAATATAACATGGTTAGATAACAATAATCAGTTTACTTTTATTAATCAGATATTACTATGAAATGTAATCAGTTATAAATGTTTATTGTATGATTATCTCCTAATGACATAGACTAATAAGAGAACATTTATCAAGGTCTGTTCGACAAATAGATGATACAATTTTGACTGATTTAAGATATAAAAAATAAGCATATAATAAGAATTGACTTTTGATAATAAAAATAACATGTAATTAGTTGGATATTATTAACAATAACCAATTGACTTACAATATTAAAAAAAACCAAGTTAGATGTTACAATGAAAAGTAACCGGTTATAAATGATTATCCCATAACATAGACAAATAAGGGAACATTTATCAAGAAGGCGTGTTCGACAAACAGATGATACAATTTTGACTGAACCTCCAACGTTCGCAGGCATAAGCAATAAAGAAAATACTTCATCCGATGTTTCCAACGTCAAAAGAAGCTCTCCAATGAGTAATTTATAGTTCACTCAGCTGGGAACATACTTCAATAAATATTGCGATGTATTCTGTTTTGTGCCTTCATTCCCGCTTTGGCCGCGTCGCTCCTTATTTGATGATCTCCCATGGGGAAATAGAGTTCATACGCTTCCTTTGAATTAGTGAACAGTCCAGTTTTCAGAGCAATCAAGAAATATGAGCAAAAGGATTGAGACAAGAGCGCTTGCCCTCGTTGAGTTGTACACTATCACGGCCATGGATGACAGCATTGCACTGCCAAAGAGTCAAAGATTTCAATCTACACACATCAATAATAATGTTATGTGTGGAGTGTTGTCTGAATGGTCTCTTACACACGAGTTCCCGAACAGTCATCATTTATCAGAACCGGCGAATGACAGTAGTAATGTGCATTGCTTGTCATCTGAAGAAAATGTGAGTCTGGCCGGCACGCAGCGCACGGAAGCCTCTTCTGAACAAGTCTTCAGTCACGCTTCCTACTTCGCCATTCCAACGCTACCCAGGGAAGAACAGAAATGGCCGGCCTTGGGACATCTTTTGTTAGCTTCTGCTGAAATGGTCAGCCAGAAACAATATGAGCAAGCCATGCGGCTGTTGTTACACTGTAAGCCTCTCTCCTCTCAATCTGGGGACCCGATACAGAGGGTCGCCTATTATTTTTCCGAGGCACTACAACAGAGAATTCAACGAGAAACAAACTGTGAGTTAAAGAAAGTTAAAATGCCAGAGCTTGATTTCGCCTACAATGTTGACAACAATTCTGATAGAAACGAACTTCAACGTCTCATGGCTTCCTGTACACGAGCGCTTCCCTACGACACAGTGCTGCAATTTACGGCGGTCCAGGCAATCATGGACGTCGTGGGGAATGCAAAGGACATTCATGTGATTGATCTGGGGATTCGAACTGGGTGCCAATGGACATCACTAATCTATTCCCTTGCTCTGAAGTCTGCTTCTTCTCGATTTAAGAGTCTCAAAATCACAGCAGTTGGAATGAATGTGGAGGAAGGCTTCGAGAGTTTGCTGAATCTATGGCGGTTCCCTTTTCCTACAATTCAGTCAAAATCTCAAATGTGGAGGAGATTAAGGAAGGATTATTCAATGTTAAACCTGGCGAGGTCGTGGTCGTGTATGCTCCCACGGTCTTGAGAAGTTTGTTATATAATCCTGTTCTTCTGGGACATGTTGTAACTGTCATCAAGAAATTAAGACCACGCATTGTGGTGAACGCTGAAATCGAAGGGAAGCACAATTCCCCCTGCTTTGTGAATCGATTCAAGGAGGCTCTTTCCTATTACAGCGCTTACCTTGAATCTTTGGAGACTATGGTGCCACAGAGAAATGATTTGAACAGGGTCAAATTTGAAGAAGTATTTTGTGGGAGCCAAATAATAAATATGATAGCCTGCGAGGAGGGTTATAGAAGAGCGAGACATGTTAGAATGGATAAGTGGAGGAGTTTGTTCGGAATGTTAGGATTTAAAGAAATGAGCTTTGGCTATCAGGCATGGTATCAGGCCAGATTATTGATCAAGCAATTTGAACATGCAGAATGTTTTACTCTGCAGGCAAATGGATCTGCCATAACTTTAGGATGGAAGGGAACGCCATTGCATTCCTTGTCTCTATGGACTTGTAAATGATATTTCTGCATTTAGTTTCTACTTTACTATTATACTCGCAATTAATTATATCTAATTTTTCATCTATTGATTACAGTAATCTAGATTCGTATCCAGATATAATGATTATACACTTGAACATGAAACTTTGTGCAACTTAACTTATTTTCATAATTGTGGGTTCACCCCTGTTATTGCAGACTTGGCTCCTACATTTGTAAATTTCAATTCAAATTTTGGTCAATGACCTTATTCATTTTTTTTTCCAAGCCAATTAAGTATATATGCATTTCAAAATCTGATGTTATATATTAGTATTCAGAAGTATTCATTTGGCATTTCTTATCTATCAACCATCCTCTATCATCCTAGTAATCAATGGAGAAACATTAATTTTGTTTTCTAATTAAGATTAAAATTTAGAATATATTTTATTTTAATTTTGTTTTTATTATATTTAAAAATTTAATTTTAAAGATAAATAGATAATAATTATGAAATGTAAAATCAAAATTTTAAATTAAAGATATACAAAAATTATTAAATTAAAAGTTATATATCTCTTCTTTATTTTTATATTCTTTAATATTATTAAATCTCATATCTCTTTATGTAAATGATGTTATAGAATTTCAAATATTCATTCTAGATAAAAGAGTGTAAAAAACTATTGAATTAAATATGATAAGAGGTAAGTTATTCCACTATGTTCCTCATTTTATTTTGGAAATCTATCATTTAATGACACAAAACTTAAGTTCAAAATTAAATCTAGTAACATGTAAATTTGTGATCTCCAATTTTAAGAGAAAACGAGTTAAATGAAAAAGAATCTTCTCTAATAGGAGATTGTAAGAGAATAAGATTACATATTAGGTGAATACAACTTGTCTAGTCTATGCTCGTCATGGGAATATTTTTGTAAGCATATACAGAGCTCTTTGCTTGCTTTTTCAAGTTTATTGTTATTTAACTACCAAACCAAATAACTAGTCCATCGCATCATTCCCTTGCACCACCTCTTCCAAGAAATGATTCAAACCAAAATAATCTACCTCTTTTGCATCCTCCATAAACTCTAGTTTAGTTGTAGTTTCTTCCTCTACTGGAGGAGGTGCTTCTTCATCCTCAGGAAGAGATTTTTCCTCATGGTCATTCTCAAATGCCTCATGTATATAAACAACTGAGGCCTCATTCCCATTATAAAATGCAAATCAAGATTCTCAAATTTTTGTCATTCTATTCCAATAATTCAAAATCCAGTGTAATCCCCTGAATGCTCATAATCAAAGATGAAATGTTCAATCACAGGAGTTGGTATAACATATCCAATATTTTCTACATCTTCATGTTTCAAAGACTGAAATGCTGTTCCCACACACTGGCCCTTGCCATTGAAAGTGGGTCTACTCAAATTTCCAGTATTTATAGTAGCATCAATCTGCACTCCTAGTAGTTTTTTGGATCCATGAACATATGAAAGAACTTCATCACATGACAAAATTCCATTGGTCACAAAAATTGTGTCACCACCAATTGGATAACCTACTACAATGACAGCATCCTGCAAAGATGACATAGCTCCAAATTGTACATGAGACACTTCGTTTCAAAATTCATCATCATTCATAGTTAACAATGCAATGTCACACTCAGTCCCAATTGCAAGCACAATAGCTAGATATTTAGTGTCTAATCCCCTCTTCTTCAACTTCACCTATGTATGGTGCTCTACAGAGTGAGCATTGGTAAGTACTTTGTGACCATCAATGATAAATCCACTGCTATTTAAACTGAATTGATGCTTGTGTTGCCATAAACTAATAATTTTATTCTCATCTTCATAAAATCAAGCTCAAATTGGGAATTAATATTTATTATTTATTTATTGACACTAAAAAGCCCAAAATATATTTGGACGAGGATGCTAGTGCCCCTATCCAACCTATTTTGGCCTCAATTTAAATATGTCAATGTTGAAATTTCAACATTTAGAAATTTCAATTTAGTTTTCAATTGTTGGTAATTAATTTAGCAAGAATTAATGAAATGAATAAAAAAAAAGTCTTTTTCACCATTTATAATCCTAGAAAATATATTGAGAAATTAAGGATCCTAAACAGTAGTCAAGGAAATTCAAGTGTAGAATTAGTAGCATTATTATAATATTTTCATCAATCAAGATTATATTTGCAAGGCATTATGAAGAAGGAATCAATTATGTGCAAGAAGCTATTATGGTTGATTATGCAATTTTTACGAAGATGTACAAGTTGTCCTCTACTTGTTAGCTATAGAAATCTATTATCTTTTCTTGGACTAATAGGTATTGCAAGTCTTCAAGTAATTCAAGAATTCATCAAGCAAATTTTGTGATAACTTTTAGTGTGGTGTCACTTCATGAAGGATTACATACCAATGTAAGATTCATTTATCATTTTATTTCAATCAATTATTATTGATGTGTGGCCTTTGCTCAACCTAGGGAATACCCTCTTGATCATCATCATTAATTGTACATGGAGGTGGAAACACAAAAATGGGGTTTAACTTATATAAGGCCCTATAAAGCACAATAGTTCCCTCTATTTTCATGTGTGTAGGTCAGATCTGAAGGTTTCATCAACAAATAGTGACAAGTAACATAGAGCATCCTGCAACTTACCTTTTAGAGTTTTGAAATCCTAAAAAAAGTAGCATCTTAGGTCTAGGGCACTAGTGCCTTTGTCCACCGAATTAAGGCTCCATTTTTAATAGCAGATTCCTCCCTGTATGTCATTCTCAACTTCAACTATTCTATTAGTTTCCATCTTCATCTATGTAATAAATTGCAATTTTAGATCTAGGATTTATGTGAGTTAGGCTTATCAAAACACACATCGAATTTATCTTCTTTACAACTCAAAAGATACAGACTCTAGGATATTATCTCTCTATTGTGTTAGAAAGATAAGCATCAACACTCATTGGTTTTGTGTCTAAATTTGTGGTCAAGAGGAAATAGGTCAATCCTAGTTTGATTTGAGACCAATTTTCCTATTTCATAATCCTTATGCAATGTAATGTTAAAATAAAAATAAAAACATTTCAATTTAGGCTTACAATGTATGTAAAAATCTTTCCATTATGACTAAAATAAATGTAAGGGTCTTGGAGTAGTTGTGGACATATCATGTTATCATCCTACTCCTAGGAGTTCATATCTTAAGTATGGTGGAATTTAGGCACATGGGAAAATAATGGATCATCACTTTTTAATGATATTCTCTACCATATTTTCACAAAGAATTTTTTTTGTACCCCCCGCATCAAATGATTTGAAAAGTAAGGGTGGAATTTATTTTCTTTCTTCTTTGAATTTCCTAAAAATAATATTTTAAGCATACGTCATATGTCTGATTATTGTGACATTGTGGTTCCTTTTATGTTACTTTATCTTCCCTTTGATGAGAGTATGTCATAAATTGAGGGAACTTGAATATAAAATGAATGAATAACGTTACACTATTACTTTTTATATGGATGAACATTGCTCTTTATGAGACAACATATTGGGCTAGCTAGTTAATTTACTTAGAATAAACATTGTGTACTATATCGAGAGAGAGAAAATAATATCCTCCTTTTTTTGATAGGAACTAAACATTTCCAATTATTATTATTCTAGGTTCTAAGAATACTTAGGATGGCTCATCATGATTCTATAAAAAAATTACTGACAAAACATAGTTTCATTTTAGTTTTGCACCATGTTTTTTCAGCTATAAACTATCATATAGAACACACCTCATTTTTCTCTTGAACTCCTATGTAGGCATATTGTAAAGTTGTAACCAGCTAGGAGAAGGTATGCAATAGATAGTTTTTTTCAAAAGATATTGATTTGTGAAATGCACAATCATAGTTCAAAATTCATGTTTACACAATGCAATTATTATAAAAATGTTGGATGTACCATCCCTTAGGTTACTTTCTTAATGCCATAAATTCTTTATTGTAGTATGAATATTGTACAGGAGGTTTTTATAATTTAGAATGCCTTGCACCATTAATATTGTCATCATACACAATGAATAAAACAAACATATTACATAAATAATGGTGTTAGCAATCATTATGTTTTTTTATCAAACGCTGATACAGTTGTGTAATATCTTAATTTTTCCAACTGAAACTTCTTGTGTATTCCATTATAGTGCTTGTGGTTTGAATTGTTTGTTTGATCATTTAAAAGTCCTACATAATAATTACCATTATTATGCTATATATTGATAGTGTTAGAAATAATTGTTTTTGAACTATAATAATAGTTCTTGCAAGATATTTATTTTTATCTCTCATAAAACCCTCATTCTTATGAGATAATACCTTTTAAGCTTACGTTGAAATTATAATTGACATAATGAATTCTTTTCCTTTTAATTTATGTGGCATTCTTTCTAGCTAGGGGTTCTCTAACCATCTTGTTAAGAAAAACTATTTTTTAATTTAGAGTGCATAAAAGTGAACAACAATTCTCATTTAAGAAACATAACTCATCACTTATTGTATGATGATAGAGAATGAAACAATTCTACTATAGCTCATCATGTTAAGAATAAAATACATACAAATAAATATTATATAGTTTGATATTTCAACTTCATGATTTTATTACTATACCCAATAACATTTAGGTCCGCATTATATTAACATATACCAATCAAATTAAACAAAAAAGCATGATTATACTAATACAATATGAATCTAATATCATTTAGTAAATTTTTTAATATATAAATATTATCAAAATAATTATTCAACTTGAAATTATAAATATATTTAATATTTAAAAAATGTGAAAATAATATTTATTTTGAAAAAATCTTTTTAAAATAATAAAAATGGCTCAGCACTTTAAAATAACTCTTTAAAATCAAAGTTTTATAATTGTTTTGTTGATTCAATCAAAACTTTTTTTAATAAAATAATTGTGTTCAACATTTACACCCATAATCGATCCAATTAAAATACAATTATTAAAAACACCTTTTTCAAAAAACAATTTAGATGATTTCAAGAAACAACGACCAACATATTATTAATATTTTTTATGATGATATTTGATGCAAAGTTAACCCACGTGTACCCAAAGTCAAAGCTTAGAAACAATAGAAGTGAAGAGAGGTCTATTTTAGACTTCTGTCATATTAAAAGGTTTTAATGGGTACACACGCCACGTCAACCAATACAAAACACTTAGTATTCATAGACAACTCAGAAGTTAAGGCGTTAAGCTTCCAAGGGCTGCAAATAAAAAAAATCTTCTGCTTAGCCGCTCTATCAAAAGACAGATATCTGTTATTTATTTATTTTGTATATTAAGTTATAGGAATATCTATTTTATTAAGGTCATTCCAAGCACAATTTTGACATCATATTTTATGATGTAAGAATGTTGTATTGAATAAGACTTAATTCAGAACCATTCAAGGAAAATTACCAGTATCTGTCCATTTCCATTCAATTTGTTAGACTTGTTCAAATATTTACATAAAATTTGTCAGACTTGTTCAAATATTTACGTCATTATTCATGGAGTCGATTTATGGAAGAAAACTTCAAAGTGTGTATAACTAGTCTCTTTGAATAAATCTAAAGCAGCACAGTAAACTCATAGTTAATCCAGCATTTTCTTGTTTTGTTATGGTTGATTTCATCTAATACGTTATTCATGTAAATCAAAACCCAGATGAACCGAGACTGTAGATAAGTCTGAGGTGCCCAGTCTAAGCTGCAATGTGTTGCTACAACCGTTGGTGATATATCAAGCGAACCTAAAGTTAAAATGCTAATATCATATATTATACATGTTCAGAATAGGAGGACAGACATAAGGAGACTTGGTCACATTCTGTAGTCAATGTTGACTTGATCAAGTCAATCAGCAGATTATGGTATTAAATACCACATCCTACTCTCCTATACAGCATAGCCAAAAGCGTTTTTGCTAACTCTCTCCTCTCATCTAACACAATCCCGACTACTGTTTAGCTACTCTGAACGGAAATGGAATCGAGTCTGCTGGTTATTCCCTTGGTCATATTATTGTTGTCTTCTACAGCTAATGGGGATGGGTTGAAGGTGGGTTATTATCGCCATACATGCCCTGAGGCGGAGGATATTATCAGTGAAACTGTTGCCAAAGCTGTTAAAGCTAATTCTGGTGTAGCAGCTGGACTCATAAGGATGCATTTCCATGATTGCTTTGTAAGAGTAAGTATTCTGCAATAGGCTCACCTTGAATTCCATCCCTTATTTCATTGTAATCATGATTGATTATGTAAGAATATGTATTAAAAACAGTGATGGGTGATGAATTTCAGGGTTGCGATGGATCGATTCTCCTTGATTCCATAGGAGACAACAAAGCGGAGAAGGATTCGCCGGTAAACAACCCAAGCCTAAGGGGCTACGACATAATTGATGAAGCCAAGTCCAAACTCGAAGCCAAATGTGCCGGTGTCGTTTCCTGTGCCGACATAGTGGCTTTCGCCGCAAGAGATAGTGCTTACCAAGTATGTATTATTTCGATTAAAAATAAAGTTAGGGTTATGTAACACTAATAATAGAGCAATAATAGCTTACCATATATCACAATGAATGCAAATTCAGGCTGGTGGATTATTTTGGGCTTTTGAAGGCGGACGAAGAGACGGAAGGATATCTCGAGAATCAGAGGTCGCAGAAAATGTTCCTTTTCCCTCATCTAACGTAAAGCAGTTGATAAAAAATTTTGCTTCAAAGAAATTGTCGCAGGACGACATGGTCACTCTCTCCGGTACACCTTCATAGTCCCCAATCACGCTAAATGAATTCATTGAATCGCCTATAGATTATATCTTATATAAATTATCTGACTGCTCTTGCAGGGGCCCATTCGATTGGGGTTTCTCACTGTGATTCATTCACCGGAGATCGTCTTTACAACTTCAGCGGCAGGGGTGGTCAAGACCCTTCCATGGACTCTAACTATGCTCTTCAGCTCAAAGCCAAATGCCCCCCTTCGGCTTCAACAGACATCGTTGTTCCACTGGATCCTCTCACTCCCAGTAATTTGGATGTGAACTACTACGTAGACTTGCAATACAAGCGTGGACTGTTGAAATCTGATCAAACGTTGATGTCAAAAGATGCCACCTCCAGACAGGTTAAGATAAACGCCAAGTATCCCACAATTTGGAGGAAAAACTTTGGAAGGGCAATGGTAAAGATGGGTGCAATTGACGTGTTGACAGGATCGCAGGGAGAGATAAGGAAACAGTGCCGTGTCCCCAACTAGCCAATTCCTCCACCCCTCTTAAAACAGTTGGAGTGTCATGGCTCTATTGTTTTATACCATTCTTTAATTGCAATTCCTTCATACAATTCAAAAGAAAATTACAGCTATTAGGTAAGCTATAACTGCATCGTCCATGTATACCAAGGATGTTTCCTTGCATAGTTTCTCTGCCTCAATGATTCGACAAACAAAATGATAATTTTGCCCATACAATTTGAATAATATGTGTTTTCATTTTTGTGTGTGGAGACATACTAGCACGCCTTTTCCATATTAAAATGTTAATAAACATCCTTTTGACTTTGAGTTCTGTTGTCCAGAACCACACCGCATATAGCCTCTAAATTCATATTAGAGGCTGTACTGTTCATGTGAGGAAAACACGTTAGAGGGCTAACCATTAAAAACTAAATATAATTGAAAGTTTGAGAAATGAAGGGGTCGAGTATGATTAGTTGTGATTGAAAATAAATGTATTCAAAATAAAATAAATGATGCAAGTAGATTTTAATTTAAATCTAAGAGTTTGAATATCTAAGGTGCACCACATTAGCATAATTTAGTTTTGCTTGTATGTTTCTAATTCAATGATAATAAAATCGTAGATTTAAGAAGATGCCCCAACAAATTTTATAAAAATCAAATGTATTCTACAAAAGTACATTTATTTTTATAGAGAATCTTTCATATTTTTTAAAGAAATTATTAAATTTTCTATCTAGTTTATGCAAATTATTACAAATTTGTGTTAAACGTTAGTGAATACTAGTTAAGGGAATTAATTATCATGGTGAATTTCCTCTAAAATAGAATTTGTTTTGTTACAATAGACCCTAAATATATTCTTTTCGTTTTTAACATTACTAAAAAAGGACATAGGGGTGGTAGCTACTAGCAAGGTCAAGGAGTAGTGCCAATTGTGTGGGTTGAAGAATTTAGCACAAACTAACATTTTATGACCCTCATTCCATAAAAAATGTAACTCTAAATTATAGATGAATCAACCATCAATCAATATCTAATCATGTACAACAAATTAACTTTGCAAGGAGTAAACAATTTTAATAATATTAGATTATAAACTCATTGAATCAAATCATAACCATCCATGAACATTTTTTGCATGACCCAAATTAAATTCTAGGAAGTAATTTTATTTTCATACTAACTAATAAATGTGAAAAGTTGAATCACAACCATCCTTTAATATAATATTGCAATTAAAACTAACTTCTACCTATAGTAAATAGTTTTCATGTCATATGCTTATAAACCTATCAAATAAAATTGCAAGAATCAAAATATATTTGAATTCAATGATGAAAATAAAATAACTTACTCTTTAGACATTTAATTCGAAGGAATACCCTACTATCTATAGGGGCATCATTAATTTATGACAATTATAGACACGTGGAGGTTATTAAGAACTCTATTTGGTACGTTATTAGTAGAATACAGGTTACATTCATCACAATAGATTTAGATGTTTCTACATAATATTTGTATAGAGCAAGCGTTGAAAGCTTAATATCATATTGTCTTGAGTGAGATTTACCAAATAGAATATCATTTCAATAGTTATATAAACTGAATACATATCATTGATTGTAAAAAAGATCTCAATTTATTATCTATGTAAACCTTAAGAAATGTTAGAATTACATGAATCCTAGATTGACTATATTCCTTATAATCATTAGATTTGAGGTCTTTAGAGGCCATGATAGTAAACGACAAAAATGTCCATGCTTATTTTTTGATGCCATTATTTTAATCAAGTACAAATGGGTAGAGGCCCAAACTAATTAAAAATATTAGAAGTCTAGCAGAACGAGGTTTTATATGATATAGAACCTACATATTCTTAGAAATAAGAAAAAACCATTAAGAAAAGTAAAGGGGAAATTAATTACCACATTGCATAGTAGTAAAGTACTTGATACTTCTAATAGCCTCCATTATTTCCATCATTAATTTCAACTTTTCTAAAATGGAATTGGTGTATATAATTATTTGTATTTATGGTTGAATGTAAATAATTTTTTATTTGTGGTTTTCATGAGATGTGGAAGATTAGATCTATTTCTAGATATTTTTATTTCCAAGTGAAACAAAATCATATTGTTTTGATTAGATTAAGACTGGAAGGGCTAGTACCCATTATAAAACAACCATTAAGCCAATGAGGGGATCACAAGAAGTGAAATACCCAACAAACTAATGTAAACAAATAAAACTTAAACTTAAACAATTCAACTAGAAAACAAGAACATAGACCACATCAAAAAATACCAACATAGGACCACAGAACACCTATAGGTCTCCCAAAAACTTGAGACCACTAATCACCCTCCACAGGAAGTGGTGCTTCTCCTCAAAAGACAAAGGACCTTTATGAATAGTCTAAGTATCCACCTTAGCATCCAAAGCCAAGCTTTCCATCACCTTCCCTTTCTTCTAGTTGTGACCATCATCACACCCTTCCTTAGCCACCTATTTTCCCTAGCCCTTCATAATTTCTTGTTGGAAGAGCTAAATGGTGAGGGAAGTGTTCTTCATGGTAGCCTTACTATAATTTATTATGACCTAGAGGCACTGAGTGGTTTTTTATTGGTTCTTGTGTATGGCTTCAATCTCCTTCTATAATATATTTGTCCTCTATGCCAAAAATATCATGCAACTCTTTCAACTCCTTATCCCATGTGGTAAAGTGCTCAAATGACTTATCCAAAGAGGCTATAATTTCCTAATGACATTTTTCCTCCACCTCCCTTAGCCAAGGAATTACCTACTGCAATAACACCTTATTCTCCTGAATCAAAATTCTCTCTTTAGCGGTAACCAATTGACCTAGAAGCAATTTAAGGATGTCATTTTGCACACTAATCATCTCAAAACAATTATTAATTTTGGTACAGATGGGGTCACTAGGAACATGAGCGTCAAAAGTAGCCTAAAGTTTAGCATGAGTGCCCTCCAAATTAATGCAAAAATTTAGGGAATTTTGATGGCTAGGCTTAATAACAGGGGTTGTTGGGGATGTCAGACACCTTCACATGAGCATGGGAGTGTGTGGGTGAATTAGTAGGGGTGGCATTCCACGAATCATCGTCTGAGTTGTCTGACTCACTAGTTCCAAAAGTAGAAATAAGCGTTGGCTTAGTTAGGGGAGCAACTTTTATGGGGTTCTAAGGGGTTTTCTTATTAGTAAGAGTTTTGTTGTGGGCCTGAGTGAAATAGAAAGCAATAGGATGGGTTTCATCCAAAGTAATGGAAGGACTGGGGTCTACCATGGGTTCATGAATGGCCAAGGTATTCTTTTTTATAGTGGTAGGGTCTGAGGGTAACACAACAACCTAGTACTAGCAAAGATAGAATATGAGGCCTTTGTGAATGGGTAAATTTTTTCTTTTATACTAGAATTTTTAATAGTTTATTCAAGAGAGGACAAAATACAAAATAGAAAGTTCATTTTATATTATACCAAAGGTGGTTAAGCATAGGAAAAAGGTGAGCATGAAAGTGACTGAACCAAACTTCAACTATAATAGACCTCATGAGCACTTCATCCACCTTACTACAAATCCTAAGAAGATCTGAATGGTTGAAACCATTTTGGGGTCTATTCTCTTTTTCAACTTTTTTAAAAAAACATCCCATATCTTTCTAATAGCTAGCCTTGGGTTTAAATGGGATGCAAACACCCTCTAGCAAGAGCCTTGTCACTTCTACAATAAGCTCAGTCCTCACCATGAAGGAGGTCCATTAACATTCATGGTACCATTCGCTCGAGAGGTGGCAAATTCCAAAGAGATCTTGGGGTCATGCCCTAGCATTCCTTCCATATAAGATTCCAACTTTCCCTATTGTAAGATAGGCCAAACCTCCTTGTATTGTTTCCACATTTTAGATCTAGTAAGTTCCTCCTACACTAACTCACCTCCCATAGTGGAATTTGAAAAATACAGAGCTAGAAAATATAGTCTATAGAACTACTAATACAAATACTAGATCCACATATTAATGAGCTTATGAAAAGAAAATGAATTAATTTTCCATAAGTGAAACGTGTAGAAAATCTCTAAGAGAGCTGACAACAAATCTAGCTAAACTCAAATTGGTAGCACTTTGGCATCATGAATCATTCATTCACACAAATTCTTGAGGATTTGTAGAATAATATCCCATATTACTAAATTTAGTGTTAAGGTTCCAATGTTAGCAAGTGCATCAACAACTTTGTTTCCATTTCTAAACATTGAATAGCCTAGCTATTTTCAAGGGCCATTATTAGATTTCAAGCTGATGACATAGGGTCTTGAAGAGCCCAATAGGGATTAGAATTTCCTCTCAACATCATGATAGTATTTTTGGAATCCCCCTCGATAATCAAATTGTAAAGTTCAAATTGCATGGTAATCCAAATGTCGTGAAAGGTCATTGCCACCTTATCCAAATTGGATCATTGGACCCTCGGGTTCATCATATATGCCAAAATTAAATTACCCTTATGGTCACGAATGACCCCACCCCCACTCGCCTGACTCGGGTCAGGTTTGGCTGGACCATCAATGTTTCAGGCAACTAGGTAAACAAAATCATATTGTTTGTAGAGCCTATCATAACCTACTTTCTAAGATATATAATGGAAGAGAGATAAGTTACAATGTTGTATTCGTTTCTAATAATATTCATCATGCTAGATTATATCTTATCAATTAGGCATGAAGTTGTGGGTGAACAAAGTACACAAAGTAAACAATCCTAAGGAATGGACATTAGGCATGAAGTTGTGGGAGAACAAGGTACATTTTTCAAGGGCTACAAATTGTGGGGTATCTTGCTATATAGGATTAACAATATTAAAAATATTGGTAGTGGGGCTTTAGGTTCAACATGATAAGAAACATGGAGGTCAAAAGGTAGATAATTTTTTCAATTATCTTCTAAATAATAGGTAGGGTTTGATTAGATTTTTATTGGAGTTGGATGAATTCCATGGAACACAAGATGTTGGACATGGGATTGGATTTTCTATTGGACCAAAGGAAGCAATGGGGGGAAACTAAGGATTGGGGTTTCTTAGCTAGGGTTTTATTCATAATTTTAGATGGTGTAGGGGAAATAATAGGGTTTTTTATTTGATTTATAGTTTTAACCCACTTAAATAGCTTAGTAGGAGATGATTTAGATTCTCTAGAATATTTAGAATAATGGGAATAGTTATAGTGGGGATTGGTGAATTACATAGATGTAAAGAGTAGAATAAAAATATTAGACACTAGTGAATGGGAATTTTGGTCTTGTTTAGAAAAAAATTCCACTATGAACTATTGTCAAGAGTTGAGAAGGAAATGGGAGAAAATAACTATTCATGAATTATATCATGAATTAACCATGTAACTTCCTAAGAAGTTTATAAGCTAAAATAAATTATCCACCTTAGTTAAACTACTAATATGGAGTAGCCTAAGTCTAACTAAAGGAATAAAAAAGTTTAGAATATTATAGGATTTGAGAAATAGTTCTTTTAGGGTGAAACATCTTATATGATTGCTCCCTCTAATGAGGTATTGATCAACTTTTGAAAAAAAAATTATTGATAAGGAATGGTTTAATAGTAGTAAATAGGGCATCCATGCCAAGAAGTGTTGAGACTAGTCATCCATCATCTCAAAGGTTAAATATAGATCCATCGCTAATCCTCCACCTTGTTCCACTATCAAAAAACTCCATGATTTTAATGATATTATTTGTTGTGCCCTCAACACACATGCCTCGTTCGGAATGGGGACCCTCTTTTCTTTTGCCTTGTCGGGTTGTTTTGTCGCTGCCTCATTTTGCATGCCCTAGATGGTCAGCGTACCTCCAAAGTATCATCTTGATTTGACCATGTTTCATCCCATCCATCTTATTTAGGTCCTGGATCCTTGCGGACTCTCCTTGGTAGTTTCCTTCTACTAGTGGCCTTGGGGCCTGGCAAGCCCGCCTTGCTAGGTTTCCCTAGCTGGGTCTCCTCTAGGTGTTTGCCATCCCAAATGGTGGAAGGCTTCCACATTCCCAAGCCCCAGAACCTAGCTCCTTGTTCACCACCTTGTTTTAACTTATGATCAAATTCAATTGCAATTGACTCTCCTAGGCCCGCCCCTCCAAATTTTTGTCCCTAGCACTCTGTTCCATCTTCATTATTTCTGACGGCCAACATGTAGTGTCTTTCTGCCCTCCAGACCCTGGGATCCCTTCCACCAATGATTTGAAAATGGACTTTGAAGTGGCTGGAGGGTCGCATCTTTCTAGTCCCCGGGCCCTGCACCTCCCATTGTCGTCTGGAGTTTAAATCCACCAACCATCCTGTCGTCCATACGAGCATTAAATGAGGGTATTAAATGCATATTGGGGTATAAATATATGGCCCGACCTATCATTTTCATTTGTTAGGTTTTCCAAAGGAGTTCAGAAGTGCTTTCTAAGGAGTTCAGTGCATCCGTCACTCACCACCCTCGCGTTTGTGATCATCATTTGGTTGTCCATAATGGATTTCAGAACTTCCCTCATCGGACTTTTGAGGTAAGTTTACCGTCTGCCCTCCTATGAGGTTTTCTATAATTTTTCATTTAAAACAATGAACAGGCATGGGTTAAAATGCATTAGAATGATAAAGGAGGACAACATCTAAAAAACCCATGTGTTGGAATTATAAAAAACCTTTAAATCGTCCTTCAAAGTAAATTTGAAACTGGACCTCACTGCTATCATTCCTCGCATAGGGCATTCGCGCCCTTCGGGCCTGCGCTAACCCATTGCCGTTGAGAACTTAGAAAATGAAGAAAACTTTTTCCAAACAATGGGATGCCTTCTTGGGCCCACCACCCTGAATTTACGTTGGCAAATGGTCATAGAAGTTTTAAACTTGAAGACCGACCTCCATTTCTACTTCTCGGGCCCATGCCACCGAGATTCCATCCCTGGGATGCTTCATTGCCTCCACCATTCTAGAATGACAAGGAGAACTATCAACCTGACTTTCGGGGCTTGCCTTACCTTTCATGGTTCAGCGTTGCATTCGAATGAATTGACCAAACATAACATCGGGTCACAGTCTATTGACTTCCATCCATGAACTTCTATGGCAACTTCGCCCCTTTGAAACAGCCATTTGATGGCAACTCTCCGCCCCCTAGATTCTGAGCCTTTATTTACTGCAGAGAACTAACAATTGAACATTGACATCTTTTCCCACGCTAGGGCCCATTTACCAAGGTTTCGTCCACTTTCAACCATCTCACAAGGGAAAAATAGGCCCATCTTCCCAACTTCCGAGTTGTGCCCTCTTGTTTGTCGAGAAACCTAACAAAGAAAATTTGGCAACCAAACTCGATGCTAGGTCCAATCTACTGGGCCACTCCCATCGGACTTTCATCCATTGCCCACCATTCTAAACTAGTGAAACCCTGACGAATTCCAACCCCTTGAGACCTGAATGCTTTAAATTTTGAAGTTACGTTGGTCATCCTTTGACCTCCCGGGTCTTAGACCTTGGAATTCTAACCCCCAAATTTCATTCTTTTTTGGACATTCTAAACAGCAAAGCATTGACAACTTTCCAGTCTCATATCTCTGGGTACCTCAAAAGTCATCTAAATAACCTTCAAATTGAAAACCAATCTCGACCCACATTATCAAACTTACCCATCTACATGAACCTTTGAAACCACCAAAATTTGAATTCAGGAGAAATCGCACGGATTGCCCTACCCTATTCACCCCTCAAAACAACATTCCTGCTAGGGAAGTCCAACCCCGTGGGCTGGGGTTGTCCAAAATCCCTCCAAAAAATGACTAATGACATTTGGAAGTAAAGATTTGATTTCATTAATCAGATGAATTATCTGATTGGATTTTTTCCATGGGATTTTAGCTAATGTTAATGCTTTGTAATTGGTTACATACTCATTACGTCCCTGTTTGCATGATATATGGAATTAGGTGCAAGACCATTGGGGGCAGCCATAGAAAAGGATAAAGGAAAGAGAGCAGGAAAGAATCCTCATGGAAAAGAGGACAAAGACCAAATGAAGTACCAATTCCAGGGTAAACCTCTACATTCAAAAATCATCACCGATTGGAAGGAAATCATGGATACCAATATCGACCACATCGATATTGATGAATTTAAGTAAAGGGTTAGGATTCACTCGAAGACTGACAATGCAAGACTAATCAAAAAAAGTGGGATTACAAAAGCTACAGGCTTCCATCCATCCCTCATATCCCCCAAATTGGTCATGGCTTCCCGGCAGGCCTACCATCCACATACACTAACCATTGTTGATAGGGACAAAAACATCCTTGCTGACATGTCAGCTGAGACGATTACTAAAACTTTTCACATCCCCACCTTTGGAAAAATGGAGATGCCCACCACGGAGGAAGGAAAAGCAACATGGGATGAGGACCCGATGGGCTACAAGAAGCTAATAAATCAATACTGGCTCAAAGAGAAAAGGTGCATCACTACAATGGCTCCTCAAGAACACTTCCACAATGACTTTTATGAGGACTACCATGACTTGGTAACCATGTTGAGTAGAGTAATGGGCCTCCCCACTGCTGCGTATTTCAAAGAGTGGATGGTGTATTTCATTGAATAGATCCTATGTGGGGATGAGGACGTCACAACAAAAGCTTCATTCTACTGGGGAGGCATAATAAGCGACTTCTTCCATGAGCAGTTCATGAATTATCAAGAAAACCTCCAAGTTCTATATGATGTCCTATCTTGTGTACTCACTCGTTGAGTGGAGGCAATACAATAGATTTTTTGTGGCACCTTATGAGGAGCCGGGTCAAAGATTGAAGGTCTATGACAGATACCTCCAGCTCCAATTCAGGAACTTCAAGAAAGAATATTGCAGGGTGAACGACACCTTCATCAGCCACATCATCAAGTTGCTTGGGGAGGATTTTGAGAGAAGGGTCTCTCACAGCGCACGAGCATTCTTGAAGTAATACACCTTCTAATTCATACAATACCCCAAATTCACATATATTCATTCCTAGAGTTTCACATAAAGGCCGAATAAGCTGCCCCGATAGCCTAATGATCAGATCATATTGTTAGAACTCTCTCTACAGTTGTACCATGTGCATTCAGTCCTCGGTAGTAGACATTTGGAAGTGATCCCTTATCCCTTAGCCTTTGGCCAAGGGTTGTACAAATTGCAAACTTCCCAATGTGCTGGGAATTCTAAGAAGGAATTGGTGGAGTATCATTTCTACCTACACACCACTCGCCCATGGGTGGACCCATATGGGAATGTAAGAAAGGAATTAGGACCAGGGTACACCCATCTACACCATGTTGAAGATTTTTGGGTAGATTGTCAGGATGACAAGGAGGTGCGTGCAAGGCACTACATGCATATGATTGCGTACTTCGTAAGAAGGGTGCAACTATTTTCCATACCAAATCAGGTCAAAGAGGATGAGAGCACTGTCATGGATCCCTGATATAACACTGTCACCAACTTGTCACTGCCAGGGATAGATTGGGATGAGCAGGAGGTCAATGACCTCGATATTGTAACCAAACCAATCATGGCTCATACTGAAGAATGGGTTAATGGACAAGTAGCCTGATTAAAACAACAAGGGGTTGTCCTAACATATGAGGGGCTCAAGAGTGAGCCTAGTACTACAAAAGATGTTGGTGCTACCACTTCAATAGGAGGGACATCCAAATCTCCTCTGCTCACAAGATCAAAGAAGAGGAAAGGGACTGAGGAGGAACAATTTCTAGATCCCAAGGTTTATTCAAGAATGGATTCAGGAGATTCACCCTCAAAGAGGCCCAAATGGATGGGAAGCACCATGGGGCAACCAACAATTCAAGAGGGTGAGGAAGAGAAAGTGGATAAGCTAGAACTTCCTTTAGCTCCCCTTGTTTTAGCCACCCTTCCATTTGTTTCCTAGGCCATGGTTGCCACATCCCCACCTGTAGTGGACCTCTTAGTCCATCTTGCTTCCTCTTCACTGGCCAGACCCATAATAATGGTCGATTCCTCCTCTGTTGCAACTTCTACACTTTCCTCCTCCTTCATGTCACCCACTACATCACTCTCGTTGACAACAGTGACAACACCGATGCCCGCACTCGCATTTCTAGAAGATTTCTCTGGGCACATGCAAAATGTCCCCTTTGAGATCTCCCAGATATTTTTGGATTCCACCATCCAAGCTGCCTTAGCGCAAGTCCTCGCTAGTGCTACACCTTCTCAACCACCAACGGGACCACCAGTAATGGAGGCCATAATGTTAATTTTTGAAGAATGGGAGAAGCAGGAGAAAGAAGCTTCAAAGGCAATGGAGGAGGAAGTTGATGAGTACCATGAACACCTAGAGTATAAACACCAAAAAAATTATAGGGTGGTCCACAAAGAAGAAGAAACAGGGTCTTCTGAAAGTGGAGACAAAGAGGAGGGTATAGGTGGTAGAACCATTATACAAAACTTCGATGGTGATACAAGCCTAAGGAGCATGTGCACAAGGGCGAATAAACTGAAGGAAGGAAAGAGAAAGAAACTGAGATAGAAGAAAGTTCCTGGGGGAAATTTCCTACTAAGCCTCCCATCAAATGCCTCATGTTCATCCAAGACTCCAATGAGGAAGAAGGAGACAACACTAAAATGGAAGAAAGGGCTCCTACAGGTGAACAAATAGAGATCCAAACAAAGGAAGGTGAGGATGATCGAGAATCGTCCAAGGCACTATACCCTAATGGCTGGAGAGTCAACTTGAAAAGAAGACTTCTGCCCCAAAGGATCCTATAGCAAGACTAGAGGCTATCCTAGCCTAAGCACATATCACAACAAGGAAGGAGAAGAAGCCCAAAATTAGATCCATGGTAACGATGGATGCCTCCGGGTCCCGAACTATGCAAGTAGCAATGCTGGTGGTAGGCCAAGAAGGTGTAAGCTATAATATCTCCACCATTGACTTGGGAACTACTACTAGAGAGCAAAAGGTAGAGCACCTCGAGCAGTCTGTGGCTATGGTGGTGCATTTAATACAATAGGATAAAGTCTCAAAGGACAAGCTTAAAGCAAAGGTAGCTGACTTGACAGCTTACACCCAATAATGGTCTTCAGCTGAGGAAATGCATACCACATCCACGGCTCAACCCCAACTGTTGTGCAAGGAACAAATTAACAAGCTAAAAAAAATAAAGAACCTAGACAAAACTATAAAAAGTTGGTTTCAACAGGGTATGTGCAGGATCATCATGGAAAAAAAGGCCCTTAAGTGGCAAAAAATTTAGAAAAATCAGAGTTAGGAAACTTGACATAAAAATTTGAATAGGTTATCTATATTATTTCAAAAATATGTAACAATAGAATCTATAGCAAATTGAATGTAGTTTCTAAACTACTAGATTTATTTTAAAAAGAGAAATCTATTTAGTGAAAATTTGAAATTTCAATGCAGTAGTACTTAAATTTCAGGAAAAAAATAAGAATTCGGTGTTTGTCTGACCACTCTAATCACAATAAAATGATAATATTTTTATAATATTTTAGGGTATGTGCAGGATCATCATGGAAAAAATAGGCCCTTAAGTGGCAAAAAATTCAGAAAAATCAGTGTTATGCAACTTGACATAAAAATTTGAATAAGTTATCTATATTATTTAAAAAATATGTAAAGAATAGAATCTATAGAAAATTGAATGTAGTTTCTAAAGTACTAGGTTTATTTAAAAATAAATAAAATCTATTTGGTGAAAATTTAAAATTTCAGTGCAGTAGTACTTAAATTTCAGGGAAAAAATAAGAAGTAGGTGTCTATCTGACCACCCTAACCATAATAAAATGATAATATTTTTTTATAAGATTTTATATATAAGTAGAGGACTCATATCCGGATGTGATGCATATTTTTTGTAATTTTTTTCCAAGTAAATAATTAATTATGAATTTTTTATTGCAACTTTTTAAAAATATAAAAATGCATCTGTCTGACCACCTTAACTTGGTCAAAACTTCATAAAATTTATTTTTTCTTTGTTTAATCCTATAGTACATGAAACATAGAATGCGACACATGTTTCAGATTCAAAAAATGTGATACCTTCTAAAATTTATAGATGTTTTTCAATCATCCTATCGATCATGACTTTAGTCATAATTCTAATAGAAAATAAATAATTATTATTTATTAAATTCAAATTAAAGAATAATTTATATTGGCGAAAAGTTGAGAATCTTCTCTAAAAACCCTTTTCGTTTCATGAATTTTGGGTAAAAAAAAGTTGTCAGCCACATACCCTACAAATACCTAGAATATTGCCACTTTTGGCCCATCATGATCCTGCACATACCCTTTAGACATAAGTAGAGGACTCATGTCCGGATGTGATCCATATTTTTTTGTAATTTTTTTCCTAATAAATAATTAATTATGATTTTTTTATTACAATTTTTTAAAAAAAATAAAAAACTCGTATGTCTGACCACCTTAACTTGGTCAAAATTTCATGAAATTCAATTTTTGTTTTTTTAATCCTATAGTATATGAACATAGAATGTGATGCATGTTTTGGATTCCAAAAATGTGATACCGTTTGAAAGCTATAGATATTTTTCAATCAGCCTATCAATTAGGACTTTAGTCGTAATTCAAATAGAAAATTAATAATAATTACTTATTAAATTCAAAGTAAAGCATAATTAATATTGGTGAAAAGTTGGGAATCTCCTCTAAAAACTATTTTCATTTCATAAATTTTGGGTAAAAAAAAAGTCATCATCCACATACCCTACAAATACCCATCATATCGGCACTTTTTGGCCCATCATGATCCTGCACATACCCGACAGGTTCTATACGTCAGGAATATGGGTATCTGTCAGGCTATTCGAACAACCAACAAGTTCCTAGATTTATAGTAGTCTCTGGAAGGAGCAAAGAAAATTTGCACTGACTTCCCTATGGCATATAGGTCCACCTATCCAAAGATCGAGGCTATCCTCTAGCTGCCAAAATTTGCATGGGAAAACGAGCTCACACTAAAAAGGGATGATCATTGGCTAGTGGATGTGTGGAGACAGGACTTTGATAATAGGAAAGAAAGGTTAGAGCAAGTAATTGATAAAGTGGATCCATATATTGAATGGGTCAAAGAAATTAGGGTGGATTGTGCCTAATATTTGAGACTGATGATGGGATATGACATGTTTGCGGTGCAAATTGATCCAGAGAAAATAAAGCCCCATTTCTAAAAAAGGATGGAGGTTGGGATGTCATATGAGATAACGATGGATTTCATGAGTTTTGCTGCCTGTGCCTTCACCTAGTCCAAGCTGCTCCAGGACCACACCACCAAATATGATTAAGATTGGAAAAGGCTTGAGGACAACTCCAAGGAATGGAGTTATCAAGTGTTGCCATCCGAGATCATGGAGGTCAACAAACTCCAACCAATAATTTTGAAGTTCATGATGTATGTGGCTTTGAAGAAGTAGGAAGGAAACCCTATTTTCAGTGAAGAGCTTCTGAAGGAATAGCTACAACAAAAAGAGCAATTAGCAAAGGACAAAATGCTACAATGTTGTCACTAGAGGATGAAATAG
>VDFB02149474.1:0-28173 GCA_007258455.2 Sequoia sempervirens | reverse complement strand
CTAAACTTTGAAATGCTTCAGTAATATTAATTCAAGTGTTAAACTATAAAACAACCACTCTCCATTTTGATGGTATATAACTTGTTTATTAGAAATATTTTAATAACTATAGATTTAGAATGATATGTATCTCCCAATTTCTTTAAAATAAGTCCTATAATGGTCTCTTCATGTACATTCAACAATATTGAACTAGCATACCTATATTTAGAAAAATATATGTAAAATAAGTTGAGAGATATCCTTCCTGAGACCCTATTGTATTTATATGGTGGAAATTTAATTTAGTTTAACTTTAAACTTCATTAAATTTTTGAAAAATAAATCAAAATGAATATTGTATTGGCAGGGCTTACGTTTTTTTTGAGGTGCCTATTTTAAATTTCATGATCAAACTTCATAATGAATTTTTCCTATTTTACATGTAGCAGACAATAATGTTAATGACCAAGACTTCTAAATTTTTAGAATTATTTGCAATCCATGTTTAAAAAAGGATGATTCTTATGGCCTAAACTTTGAAATGCTTCAGTAATATTAATTCAAGTGTTAAACTATAGAACCGCCACTCTCCATTTTGATGGTATATAACTTTTTTATTAGAAATATTTTATTAACTATAGATTTAGCTTGATATGTATCTCCCAATTTCTTTAAAATAAGTGCTATAATGGTCTCTTCATGTACATTCAACAATATTGAATTAGCCAAATAGAGTCTAATGAAACTCATCTTTTTTTCCATTTTTTTTGTCTTATTATGACATTCCAATAGGTTTTCATCTAGCTACTATAAAATTAAATCTCAAGCATCATATAAATATAAGTAGTTATTACAAAACCATGATCTAAAACCAGCAAAAAAAGTGGCACCCAAAAACCTACTTAGAAAATAAACACCCACATCCCAAGATGAGCTTATTGGATAAAAATGACATATTAATTCCACATGTCATAATTGCATCATAAAATAATCATCGAATTAGGAATTCCATTATGGATTCATGACACATTCACCATTCTTGTGGGTCTATATGTGATAATGGGTCTAATAATTTTATGACGAAGTATGTAGAAAAAAATATACATGGTCATAAAATAACCTCTTTAAAAGGATTTTAACCTTGGGCAAGGACCAATTAAAGTAAACTATTTGAAAGGATTTTTAATTTGCATCAACTAGAAACCAATCAAATCATCCACACAATAACAAAAAATGTGTTTTGATAAATCTTGAAGACTTAAATAACTTGAAAAGACCACTTTGGAGACAACAAAGTAATAGATAAGTAATGGAAATCGACATAGTAATTGAATACTAAAAATGGATTACGACTTATAAGTAGTCTGCTCCATTGTATTACTTGAAAATATAAGCATTTATAACAAAAGTCTTTTAATATGATATGGATGGGTGGATTATGCAACCTATCTTCTTGCTAATGCCTACTCTAATGGAATATGATATGATGATGATGATTTCAAAACCGGGCCCTGGTTTCCCTATTTGTATGGGAAGCAACAAGCTTTAGGCCCATTTACAAAAAGTTGCATCACTTCATAACTAAAACATAATTAGCATAAACATAAAAATATTGAGAGTTTGTTGGTGGATGCACTACAGTCCGTTAATCTCTAGCAAGCGCTTGTGATCACCTAAGACCTATTCAAGGCTCATGCACCATGATTGTGTATTAAAACCATAAAACTCTAGTCCTTGTTACTCCTCCCTTGGCCTATGCAATGAATGAGTTAATATTTAAACCAGAGCTAAAATGAAAGCATACATCCAAGTACAATAATGAGGATGATTAATGAAATGATATTTGATCAATGTTTTCATTAATAATTCAGGTACAAAGTCAAATTGGAGAGACTATAGACTCTAAAAACTTGAATTATCATTTATATATGCTCAAGAACCATACATTTGAAAAAAATTACGAACTAGACTCAAAGCATAAGATAAGGACTTCTAACATATTCACTATGTGTTTTTCAATTGCACCATTCGATTCTAGAATTCAACAAGAGACCTACACTAATGGCCTTGAATTTTCTTTTATGGAAACAAGGGAGAAAAACAAGCTTCAGGCCAAGAGTACACATGTCACATCCCAATTGGACCGCTACAGGACACATTCCCATTGTAGTTATATTTAAATTTTCCATTGGAGGGAATACAAATGAGACAAAGATCATTAGCCTTTGTAGTGAGAAGAAACCTTCCCTTCAAAAGCCATATGTTAGAAAGAATAATCTTCAAGTTGTTGTCACTCATTTGTTACATTGAGAAAAATGACAAGGCCAAAAATTGAGTCAACATCCCCGCCAACACTCATATCATCAACAATTAACATTTATCTATAATACTCACTATCAAGAAAAATATATTTGTTACACATTATTCTTTCAAAGGCCAGAGCTATGTTATACTTGACCAATCATATATGTTTCCCTTTTTGTACTTACAAATCAATCAATCAATAAATATTATCTTCCACTGTTCATATTCAACATTAGATGGCCAATTGAAATCAATGATTTAATCCATCTTCTTCCTATATGGAGAATATTTTGTCATTACTGAATTGGATTCCTTATCAAAATCCTCCAAAAAGCTGATGATAAAAGACAATTTCTCCAAAGTGTTATTCAGAATATTAATATCAACTTTTTCACAAATAAGCTTTGCTTGAGAGGTAGTGGTGTTGTCCATCTCTTTCTTCCACATCTGTAGGGGTATCACTTCATCATAAGTTTGTTGAATTCCTGGCAACAATGAAAAATCTACCTAGTCATAAAAAAATTTCAATTCTCTTATTTTATGTTCCAGTGGAGCAATATACCCTTGAAACCCTTGTTCATTAATTTCATTGAAAAATATATAAGTTGGGATAACCTTTGGGTATCTATCTTCCCATTGATTGGCCCCAACTACCATGAGCTTCAACTTCTTAGCTCTAGGAATCCATTTATCAAGGAGTGGGGTGGAAAACTCCTTATCCCTCTGAGATAACCTTAGTGCTCTCAGCATCAATGAGTAATTGGCATGAACACTATTCAATTTACTTTGAATATTTCTATTCAAGTGTTTTAAGACAGTATGAACAATCCTTGAATTGTTCTCATACATTGTGTCCTGTATCTGCTCAAGTAATTTCTTATACACTTCAGTTTGTGTGAGGAGTTGTGCCCTTATAGGATCATTTGATGGGATTGTACCTAATGTGCTTGGCCTTTCGATTGTGAGTGGCTCTTGCCCCAAATTATATGGAACTATTGCCAAAGATTGATCTGATGAGGGGGACTAAGAATGTATAGCTAGAGAAGTCGGTGATGCATGGCTTGAACTAGTCTGACCTTGCTTTCTTAATACTTCTACCTGCTGCTTATACAATGCTACCTCAATTTCTAACATGGATACCTTTTGCTGACTCTTATCATATTCACCTATAAGACTATTATATTTGTTACTATACTCATCTCTTTCAAGAGTGATCTCTTCCACTGTTTCCTTAGTAAACTTTGCGACATTTATAGCCATATCAATTGCCTCTAAATTTGGGGTGTCAGTGACTCTCTTTATCAATAATTGTCCACTAAAATTTGATTGTTCAGCCACTACTGGCTTCCTAGATCCTAGAGATAATGACCAGATTGCTAATCCCAATCTTCACTAAATGCTAATCCTTAAAGTGCCATCTCTTCTTCTTCTTCAGTTTACAACAAGGGCCTTTCAGGCCTCCTTATAGTATCAAGGTCTATAGTGTCAACAATGTCCCATTTAGGTAACAACAATATACCACTCTTCTTCATGAGCTTTTTGCCCTCTTTAGTAGTCATATTATGGAATTCAACCCTCATAACCTTCCTTAAATTTTCCTAAATGATAGCTTCGGGGAGTTCTAGATGTAAGATCCTCTCAGTAGCAACCTTCTCTACATATTGTGGAGCTTTAGCTCTCCATACAAATATTTGAATGTAGTTGTTTCAACAAAGGAGTCATCCTCCATAAATGATTTTCAGGCCTCAATCCTCAAATCATCTTCTCTATTTATAAATCTAAGGTCAACCTTATCCAGTCTAAGGCTATCCTCCCTTGAGCTTGAAGCAACTTCCTGTTGATGGCAATTTTAGCACCACAACAATGCAAGCAAAATATTGCTATTTTACTTCTCCTGAAAGAGAAAGGAAACACATGGATGCCTTAGCTCCCAAGGTCTTTGTAGTTGGGTCTCAACTATGCTGATGTTACTCAGTGGTTGATGCAATAGTAATATTCAAGGGGCCTGCTGGTGTTGAGCTTCTGGATTGTTCTATGATCAAGCTTGAAATAAAACCTACTCTAACAGGGGTTTTTAAAGAAATATAAAAAGATAGATCAGAGTTTTGAAATAGAAAAGAACAATAGTTCATCCAACCTTAACTAGACTTGTTAACTTCAAGGAATTTGTGAACCAAAACTACTGAATGAAGTAAACTTGTGATTGACACACAGCCTCTTTCATTCACAGTGCTAATTCGCATAACATATTTTTTTTAGCTACCATTTAAATAAAACACAAATAAAATTTCAATCCTTGGAGAATTCACAAATCAAATGATCAATTAAGAAAAATATCATTTAGGAACACAACATGAAGTAGATTAAACTCTGATTGCTTCTACAATTGATAAAACAGATAAGCAATATTTACAAAGCTGGCACAATCACCAGTGTACAGAGAATCTGCGGCTCCAGATTGTTTCCAACTACACTAAGAGAACTTAGAAAATACATTACAGTCTGCACTAAAACCTTACTGGTAACCAAGAAGACAAGAGAAGCTCTCATTACTGAGAATCGAGATGCAACTCTATCTCCTTCTGTTAACACACTAACTCCTAACTATTTTAACTCTGAAAGTTCTTAATCTAAAAGTTCTTTTTAAATCTAGAAGTTCTAATCCCTTACCGTCTAACCTTTACAAAGAGGCAAGAATGCCTTATATACAAAATGTACCAATAGGAATGTGTTGTCCCCTGCACTAGGGTTTACAAAATATTTGCAGACTGCACGAGAGTCAGCTCTCAGATCTTTCTGAGGAAAGTTAAAACTGCATTCAATGTGAATCCTTTTTGTCCATGCTGATGAAGGATTCCTACTCGCAGGAGAAGTCTTTTTAGATCTTTTGAAAACTGCAACATTAACTCTAGCATCTTTGTGTCCACCTTTGAAATCCCTCACGGAGTCGCCTTGAATGCTCCAATATATCTGCATTAATATTGATCTTCCTCTATCAATGGTTGCCATAGGTGTCCCTTTGAGTCATGGCTTCTTCATTCTTTATTTGGATTTTCTTCATGTTCTGGATGTTTCGCACATTGACCGTCTCTTTGAAGCACCATCGGGCCTCCTTGTAGATTTTTTCATTTCACCCGAGCCGATCCATCGCTATCTGTTTCTCAGAAAGAGTCCTTCTAGTTTACATTCTATCGGTCTTCTTTCCCAGAAATAGTCAATTGGTCAAAGGGACCGATGAATCACTCTTTGGCTTTCCTTTGATTGGTTAGACATACGCCACATGAGCTTCATCAGGTGATCAAAAGTGGTCCACCTTGAATCGCATGTTGGTGAGACACTCATCATGTCTCCCTAATGCGATTTTGTCTTTAATAGTTATCAACATAGCGCAAACCAATTGGCAAGACATTTCCTTTCATTGAGACCACATGGCGAAGCTTTTGTTTTCCTCTTGGAGTCTCCCTAACATCCTTTTGTTGACCTCGTGCACCAACTTGTCTTTTGTGTTTCAGCGTGACCTTCATGAGTTGGTGAGACATTACACCGATTCCCATATCCTTCGGCGAGTTCATCTTATCGGCAGGACCCTTCCCCTTTGGCAAAACTTTTCACCGACGGCAACACCTCTTGGCGACCTCACCCTGCTGTCGTCGAGACTTTTTGTATCGGCAAGACCTTTCGCCAATTTCTTTCACCTTCGCCGAGCTTTCTCCATGTCGTTGAGACTCTCTTCGGTCAATGAGACTTTACACCAACCAAAGCTTCCTTTTTCCAAATTTTGCTATCGCCAAGACCTTTCTGTAGTTGCAACAATGTGTTTTCTTTGTTATAGGTGCTTCGCCATAGCATCTCCTATCAGGGAGATGTCTTACAGACATCTTATGTCTCAGAAAAAGCCTCCATTTTTTCTTTCTTTGGTCACCAAGACTTATTAATTCTCTTGCTGAAGACCACTGATAGAATCCCTTTGTGGCATGTCGGTGTCACTTTATGAATTCGCCGAGACCATATGCCAAAGAAGATGACTCCTGCTGATGCTGCTTTTGTCGTTGTGACCACACCTCTTCGGCCATACATTATGTCGAAGGTTTTATCCTTTGGTGAACCTTTGATTTTGTTTGGGACCTCCTTCCTTGTTGCCGAGACTTTAGCACTTCAGCCAGACTTTACACCGAAGGTGAAACATTCTCCCCGATGCGATTTCTTATTAGTGATCGACAATACTTTGAGATTTCTCTGAGACATCTCTCTAAAGAAAAACTCCCACCAAAGTAGGAATCATCTTGATAGTGGTCAGAAAGACATGGAGACTTCACCAAGACCATACGCCAATGAAGATGACTCCCGCCAAAGTGTCTGCTGGTGGTGGTAGTTGGTGAGACTTTAGGGATTTGCCGAGACATCTCAGCGAAGAGAGAACATTGTGTCGACAGTGTATGCCTTTTGCCGCTCACCGGTGAGACCCAAAGATGTCACTGAGAATTCTCTCCGAAGGAAACCCCTCATGCTGATAGGAAATTCAAGTCACCGGGATGATGACCCCTGTCTTGCCAACATATCTTGCATATGATTCTTGATCGCTGTGACATCTCTAGGGTCTTAGCTGATTTTCATGACCAACTAGACAAAAGAAAGCCTTACAACTAAGCTCCCTTGGCAAATATCATCCTAGCATGATTTAATCCTACATTCAACAAAGAAAACCACAATAAAGATCACACAGACAGATGTTAGATAATCAAAATCATCATTGAAATGAATCCCATGTTAGGAAGGTGTAGTTAAATTCTCAAACAAAATGATCATACCAACAAGTTCAGGTTTCAGGTCGACCGAGGAATCCAAGCCAGGGAGGAATTTTGGAGAATTATGAGTCAAGCGGATTCCAGCAGAATAAACATGAAAACACCCACTAGAAGCTTAATTTGATTATTATCAAACAAGGAACAACATGTAAGATCTCAAAATAGCATCAAGGAAACATAAAATGCATCATTATTTATTAACTTCCTATTACTCCATACTTCTTAACATTTCACCAGATTCTGGGGAAATCCGCATGGGATGGATTTCCACGAAGGAGAAGACATTCTAGAAAATCTAGAACAAACAGGGAACAATAGATTTCGGGAAAATCTGGAGGAGATAGAAAACCGCAAAAATCCAGATGGGGAGGAAATATGCAAAAATTCAGACAAGGAGGAAATCCACGAAAAACAATGCCCAGCCAAAGTTCGAGGGAGATCCAGGAAAATTTGGATGAGAAAGAAATCTGCAAAGAAGGAGACATCTATCGGAGGCCTCAAGGATTTCAGGAAAATTCGGTCGATGCGGAATTCCGCAAAGACCAAAAATCCCCAAACAATAGCACTAGGCTGAAGCTCGAGGGAGATCCAGGAAAATCAGGATGAGAAAGAAAATCCTGAACTCAGGAGAAAACCCGAATTTCAACTAAGGCATAACCAAAAATTGAACCAAAAACACACCGCCCTTCTTCTAGCGCCAGTCGGGATGGGGACGAGAGACAAAATGGATAAAGTGGAATCAGGACTAGAACCAAACCCAAACCAGAAACTTTTTCAAGTTTCAGGTTCGGATTCCATTCTGGGCCCGCCTTCGACGTCATTGAAAAAGAGAAAGAAAGGACAAGGGAAAGAAAAAGAGAAAGGAGGGAAAACCCCATGGCAAAACAAAGAAGCAAAGGAAAAGGAAAGAAAGAAAGATGCGGAATCAGGATCGGAATGAAACCCAAACCAAAAACTTTGAAAAAGTTTCTAGGTTCAGTTCCCATTCCAATTTTGAGTCTGCTGAACACAGAAAAAGGTGCGCCAGGTGAAAACACCCAAGGCACAAGAGACAAAAACCAACAAAGACCAAAGAAGAGAAAAAGGGCAAGATCGGGCCCAAGATGAGACCTGAAGCAAGTTCAACACCCTGAATAGAACTGGGTCCTGACTCCATGAAAGAACAAAGGAAGAAGACAAAGAATAGTCAGAACCGGGACTGGGAATGGAACAAGGCCAGAACCTAGAAGAAATTTCCAAGTCCGGTATTGGTTTCGGTTCCACCTCCAACAGAATTAAAAAAAGAAAAGGCTCTAAGGAAAAAAACCAAAGGCCAAAAGGGAAAAGACAAAGGGGGACCCATTTTGTTCTAGAATGAAATGGGGTGGTTATGCAAGTCATAACAAATGGTGACTTGGCTGAGAAAATGGTTTAACCATTTTCAAGAATCTGAAATATTTAGCTACCCAGAACTCCTGGTTCATGAACATCACAACTCTAGTTAGGTCAGTTATAACAAGCAAGGTAGAGCTAGAATCTCAAATGTAAGTCAATCAATGGCTACCCCTAAATATATGTGTGTGCTTGATTGTGCATCACCCTTTTGTAAAGTTTCTTTATCTTTTGAACAACAACGTGTAAGATTTGAACTACATGAGTTGATTTCCTTTGTGCAATGATATCCTGGGCATTGCTCTGCTGCCAGTCAGGCATCCATAGCCCCAATGGAGATACCTCTATTTCTCTCACAGCATTGCTCTACTACCAGCCAGGCATCCATAGCCCTGGTAGAGATACTGGAATCACCCATACATATTGAATCCTCCTTTTCTTTTGATAATTCTTTTTTTTTTTTGAAGTTTCAGATATTTCATTTAATTCTCTTTTTCTTTTCAATATGTTAGATGTTTAACATCTAATCTGGGTTGAAAACTACCATGGACCTCATAACAGCACTTGGAAGTCAGATTTTTCACTCAAATCTTACAACACTATCATCCTAGGACAAATACACTACTAGAAGAGGAGATGATTTGAAGGATTTGTGACAAATTCAGGGGAGCTGATGAAGGATTTCTTACTTGGCACCTTGTCTTTAAAACTTCCCACAACCTGTATTGATAACAAATATGAAACAATGAATTGAGGACATAATCATTCAACCAAAAGACTTGAAAATATCTAAACCACTTCTCTCCTAATGACCATAGCATGCTTCAAATAACAACCCACAACTTTAGATAGAAAGAAAACGGATTAAACCCCCAAAGAATAGAACAAACAAAAAACAAAAGGAAAAGAAAAAAAAAGGAGACAGGGACCAATGTACAAACAGGAAGCTATTCATAGACAAGAGCCACATTATTTACACAAAGAGCAGCAACAGATCATTCACAAGCAGAAACACAGAAAGTATAAATACAAACTATTTACAAACAGGAGACAAAACAAAATATTTACATAAAGAACAACAAATTACTTATATACAGAACAAAAATTAACAAGCCTCAAGATTCAAAATAGTGCTTAAGGAACTGTCCATTAATAGGCAAAGGAACAGGTTCTCCAGTTAGAGTATTTACTCTGAAAGCATTTTCCCCTAGGATCTTAGCAATTTGGTAAGGGTCTAACCAGAGATTGTCAAACTTTTGGTGATTGCCTTTATTTTTACCAGCTTTATCTCATAACAACACTAGGTTTGATATCCTAAAAGCATTTATCTTGGTTCTTTTTTCAAACCACCATTTGACAATAGCCTGATGCCTAAAGAATTGTTGTAAGGCCAGATCTCTCTGCTCCTCTAATTTCAGCAAAGCAGCTAACCTGACCTCTATCCTATTGTCATTGGAGTAGAATTTCTGCATGAACTCAAGGATATGTATTTGCAGATGGATAGGAAAGACAAACTCTTGGCCATATACCAGCTTGAATGGTGAGGTGTTTAAGGTAGCCTTAAGGCAGCCTTAATCCTAGTCCTATCTGCCCATAATGTGAATCTAAGCTGGGTATGCCAGTCCCTAGGGTTATGCTCTAACAATTTCTTAATGACCCCTAAGAGATTCTTATTGGTAGACTCTGCAATTCCATTGCCTTGTGGATAATAATTTGAAGAATATTTCAAGACAATCTTGTTATCATATGCCTAGGAAATAAATTCAGTAGAAGAGAAAGAAGAACCATTATCACATACCAGAGCGAAGGGTACCCCAAACCTCGTAGTGATGCATTCAGTGAGGAACTTGATCACTACCTCTGTGGTGCTATTTTTGCAGGGTATAGCCTCTTTCCACCTCATGAAGTATTCAGTAGTAGTCAAGATGAATTTATGTCCTACAAAGGAGTTCAGGTTAATCACTCCAATAAAATCCAGTGCCCACTAGGCAAATGGCTTCACCTCATAGACAGGCTGCAATGGCATGGCTGCATGGCGTTCCCTTGGTGTAGAAATCTGGCAGATGTGACATGTCCTCACATGCTGATGGAAATATTTGAATACATAGGGCTAGTAATAGCCAGATCGAAGGATCTGGTGTGCCAAAGAATCTACAGACCCATGACCTATGCCATGCTTCCCATGAAACTCAGAAATCACCTGCTTGGCCTCTTGATGATCAAGGCATCTCAGGTATACTCCTTCAAAATTCCTTCTGTATAGAAACCCTCCTTTGAGAATGTAATGAGAACTCTTCATTCTTAGGGATCTCCTTTTAGTGGCATTCATTCCTTCTAGACATCGATTGTTGAGTATAAAGCAGATGGTATTAGCATACCAGGGGTCATTAGAGAAAGACTAGATTGTGTACTGCTGACAGATGATGTTGTCGCCAACATTCACCATGGACTGGGACAAACCTATACCCCTGACTAGTTTCATGGGATGTATCTCTAGATCGAATTCTTGCAGGATGGCCATCCATTTGCCTCTCCTTTCTCCCAACTCGCTCTGCATCAGTAAAGACTTCACCGCCGCATTAGGAACTACAACAACGATTTGGCTTCGAAGAATGTAATGCTGAAACTTCTTGACATCCCAAACTAGCGCGAAGGCTTGCTTCTCCAGGGGTGGGTACTTGGTTTCTACATTCTTAAAGGGAGAACTCATGAAAGCAATCGACCTCTCCTTTGACTCTTCTTTCTGTTGAGTTAACACTACTGCGCATGAGTGTTCCGAAGCAAAAGAGTAGATGTAAAACTGTCTGAGATAGTCAAGGCTGGTGAGCACAGGTGCCTCTAAAATGGATTGTTTGACTTGTGAGAACGTAGCCTTTTCTTCCTCTGTCCACTCTATTTTGGTGTCCTTTTTCATCATTTCATTCAGAGGCTTTACAATCTCTACAAAGCCCATGATTAACTTCCTCACAAAGTTGATTTTCCTGAAGAAAGACCTTATTTCTTTCTTACTCCCTGGCCTAGCGATCTTCAGAATATATTCAACTTGATCTAGGTCGATTGAAATCCCTCTTTCTGAAATTATATGTCCCAAAATCTTTCCTTCTGAGACTCCAAACACACATTTGTTGGGGTTAAGGGAGACGCCATATTGGATGCATCTCTTGAGAACTTTAGCTAAGTTCGCAGTATGATTCAGTCGGTCCTTGGAGAACACTGTTAGGTTGTCCATATAAACAATAATTCATTTTCCAATTAGATCCTTGAAAGCTATGTCCATGGCACGCTAGAAATTTGCTCCAGTGTTTATCAAACCGAATGGCATTCTTCTATATGCAAACATCCCCCACTTTGTAGTGAAAGTTGTTTTCATCCTGTCTTCAAATTTGACCATTACCTAATTGTATCCAGAGTAACCATCCAAGAATGACATCATCTGGGCTCCACTGATAGTCTGCAAGACCTCGTCTAGTGAGGGAGGTGGGTAGTTATCCTTTTTTGAAGCCCTATTCAGGTTTTTGAAATCAACACATAGCCTGATCTCCCCGTTTTTCTTACGGACTGGAACTAAGTTAGCTACCCACGTTGAATGGTGCACAAAGAAGATTATCCTTGCAGACAGCAACTTCTAAACTTCTTTATAGATCAATGGCTCAATCAGGGCATTGGCAGGGCACTACTTCTATTGGAAGGGCTTGACCTCAAGCTTCAAGGGGATAGTGTGAGTCATAATAGAAGCATCAAATGTCTAGAGGTCTTCATACCCCCAAGAAATCATAGCAATATCCTTTTTAAGCACCCTAAATATGTCTTCTCTAATTACTTCAGGGCAAGCCTTCCCTATGTATACATTCCTTTCAAGGCCAGCATCGACCAAGTTAACTATTTCATATTCACCTCCCTTCTCTTCAGTTGATATTTTCTCTCGAGCCCTTGGATCTGAGTCAAAAATTCCTTTTAGAGAAACTATTCCCTTGGGAATGTTATTAGTTTTCAGATTAAGGACCCCTTCTATATCACAATTTTCAGGGTTCCAATCTCCTTGATCCCTGTTGGAATCATCAATGATTTTCCCTTCAAAAACATTAGAACTTGCTAGCAAAGCAAGGATATGTCGGTCATCATCAAAAACTTGAAGTTTCTTAACATTGTTAGGAACAGCTGGGGTGGACATTATTTCTATTGAGATTCTTTTAAATTTGGAGCCTTGCATAGGTTCCAAGGTGCTTGCAGCAACAGCCAGTGAATCAGCTACCTAATTTTCTTCTCTAGGGATTAAGCTAATCCCAAAGGCATCAAAGTCTTTGATGAGGTTCCATACCTTGTTCCGATATGCTGCTAGCCTCTTGTTGTGACATGTATATTGGCCATGCACTTTCTTGATAACTATTTCTAAATCTCCCTTGACCATCAAGGTAGTGACCTTCTTCTTATGAGAAAACATTAGTCCCCATGCCAGAGCTTCATATTCTGTCATGTTGCTTGTGCAGCCAAATTGCAACTTGTAAGAAGCAAAGAAGGTTTTCCCTAGAGGGCTGGTTAGTACAATTCCAACACCACTACCTGTCTTAGATTTGGATCCATCAAAGGTAAGGGTCAACAACTGATCAAGGGTTGGAGTTGATTGTTTTGAAGTTGTTATGGGGGTTTGATCTAGATGAGTCAGGGATGGGACTCCTTGATCTTTTACATTAGGTACAAGGGAAGGGTATTTGACCAGTTCCTTCGGTATAATTTTCAATTCCTACATAGATATATTATGTGACCCACAGTTATCCTCTTGACATTCACTTGCATCTTGGGGTTGCTCCTCAAAAACATGCTGATTTGGAATTGTGTCTAGAGTGGGTTTTATTTGAGAAGGGATTTATTTTGAAAGTATTGTATCCCTGGTTAACATGGTTGCTTCCTTGGCCTCAAAGGAGAAGTAGTCTACAATGGTCTCATGGCAAGTTGTGCTAGCTTTCTCAGCTTGGGAAACATGATTTAAAATGTCCCTACAAGGTTGACAAGTCAATTCAAAATGACTTTGATAATGTACCCTGCACTAGTTAGGGAGCAGGAGACTTTGCAGATCTATATCTGCCCCTAAGACCAGTTGGTCTTGTTGCAGCTTTCTAACCAAGGCCTGTTGATTTTCATCAATGGTGGGGTCATGGTTTTTGACATGTCTTCAACACTGAGAACCGAGAAGGTTAGGATTTCCTCTTGTTTATAAACGCACATCTCAGTCTCAAAGTAAGCCACCTCATTGAGACAATCATACTCAGTGATAATATGCTTGAGGCGAGGCTCACTTTCAATCCTAATCTGATTAGGAATCCCTTTCCATGATAGCCACATATGTGAAAATTCAAGGGAAAGATACCCCCCTAAAATTTTCATCAAATCTCGGCGTAGCAGCATACCATAGGTCTCAGGAATATTTGCCACTTGAATATCTATGTTGGTTAGGATCCTAGGATCTGATCCTACTTGAATGCGTATGTCTTTTAATTCTCCTACCACATTAACCTTTGTCTTGTCAACTTGAATGACCTTCTTATTGGTTTGAATTGGGTTTAATCCTAACTTCTTGCATATGGAAAATGGCATGACATTTCCTAAAGCCCCTGAGTCCAATAAACAGTTATGTAGGTTCTTGCCAGAAATTCTTAAACTTAAAAGGAAAGGCGGAGTACCTACCTTGTTTTTGTATAAGGCTGCATTCATGTCCCTAGTAGGTGCCACCTTGCTCTTTCCTTTTGACTTATCAGCTTGTTCTAGAGCCTTTAGCACTATCTCCCTTTGAGCAGGGCACCACTTTAAAATGTCAAAATATGACAATGAAGTTTTCTGTTTCTGCATCTCAGAAACAATATCAAATTTTGTATTACAACTAGCAGTACCTTTGAAAATGGCAGAGGAATTACCCTTATTATGGAAGTCAAGCAGGCCTTTTGGTGGAGGAGGATTATTATCAACACCTTGATTTGGAGGCACCATGTGATTAGGGCGTGCTGATGTAGTGAATGGCCCCTTACTTTGATTTCTTAGGAAGTGTCCTCCTTTTGACTGAAAGGCTTGGGCATCATATGAATCTCCCTCTGGTTCATTCTAACTTTGCATTGGGAATGAGGGCTCTTCTTCAAAGATATCATAAGCCATTGTAGTATCCAGTGAGCCGCCTCCCTTATGAGGGTTGCCTTGGAATGTTTGGGAATCTTCCTGTGCCATCTTGACCATCTTCTCCACTTCAGGGTAGTTCACCTCAGAATGGGTTGCAGTCTCATGTAGTCTACACCAATTGGTCATAAAGTTGAGGTCGACTACATTTGTAGTATGTGACCTCTCATGATTTGCTTGATAGTCATGAGAAACTCCCCCATTGTTGGGCCCTATGTTCCATTGCCTATTGTTGTTGGGCCTTTGATTATATCCTCTGTTTTGGTTTTGATAACTTCTTTGGTTGTAATTGTTGTTATTCTAATAAGTACCCTGGTTGCTGCTATTTTGATTGGGGTAGTTCCCTTGGTTTTGAACAGGGTTCAATCAAAGCTAAGCCATGTCATTTGTAACTTGAGATAGCGTTTTCTTCAAGGTCTCTACCTCATTTGTAAGTTGAACTGTCTTCTCACTTTCCACACTCTTAGCAATAGGTGGCTGACCACCATGATTTGATGTTCCAATTTGGTTAGGATGACTATGGGAAATTTGAGGAACCTGTGGTTGTTGAAAGAGTTTAAGAGTTCCAGTAGCAAAGAATGGAACAGGTGGTTGGGTCTACAATTCAGACATAGGCCCATAATGTGAAGGAGAAATTCTTGGGATAGTGTTAAATAGAGGAGTTGGGCTAGACATCTGATAGCCTATTGAAGGGAAACCCCCTCTTAGGCCTCCTTGTTGAAAATTGGTTTGTTGTTGTAGCTTAATAGCCAGATGATAAACATTGGATAGAGAATCAATTTCAACTGGTAGGTAAGTCCTTTGCGGGAACAAACCTAGCAAAGGGTCTATAACCCTAAAGTATGCTTGAATGGAACTGTCCTCAATGACTTGATAGGGATCTTGCAATCTCCTATACATTCATTGGAACCTGGTATTAAATAAAGGAAAAGGTTCACCTGGTTCCTTTCTGATGGTAGTGAATTGGTGATATAAAAGAGTTGGATCCACATAGATTCTGAACTGATTAATGAAAGCATTTTCCAATTGTGTCCAGCTCAGAATGGAGCCTTGAGGGAGATTAAGGTACCAATTGTAGGCCATATCCCCTAAGGAATAAGGAAACAACCTACAAACTACATCCTGGTGGGCTATCTGAGCTCTAGTACAAGCATCCTTATAAGCTTGTATGTGCTTTTTAGCACTCCTTGACTTGCCATGAATGTACTTAGGACAAAATTTCTTAGGGTTCTTAGGCAGGTCATGAAAACCTCCAAGAATAGTCCCCAATGGAGAGGGATTATTCTGAAAGAATGTCGTTGGTGGAGGTGGTGGTTGATCCAGCTGTTGTATGGGTTGAACCAACAGTGATGACAATTGAGATGGATGTGATGGTGGATTGATAAGTATCCACTAGGGTATTGGTGAAAAGCCTGGTGAAGTGAGCAGATCTAATAAAGGTGGTATGATGATTTCCCTAGTCTTATGACTCTTGTGTCTTATTAGGGTCTTGATTTCTATTGAAGGTGGTGGATTTTCAGCTAATCAAAGAACTCTGTGGGACTTCTCTAGGAATGAAAACCTAGCTTTATCCAGCTTGCCCTTTTCTTCCCTCCTTCTAGTGCCAGTTCCTGTTGATGGCGATTTTGGCACTACAACAATGCAAGCAAAATATTGCTATTCTGCTTCTCCTAAAAGTGAAAGGCAACACATGGATGTCTTAGCTCCCAAGGTCTTTGTAGTTGGGTCTCAACTGTGTTAATGCTACTCAGTGGTCAATGCAATAGTAATATTTAAGGGGCCTGCTGGTGTCGAGCTTCTGGATTGTTCTATGATCAAGCATGAAATAAAACCTACTCTAATAGGGGTTTCTAAAGAAATATAAAAATATAGATTAGAGTTTTGAAATGGAAAAGAACAATAGTTCATCCAACCTTAACCAGACTTGTTAACTTCAAGGAATTTGTGAACCAAAACTGCAGAACGAAGTAAACTTGTGATTGACACACAACCTCTTTCATTCACAGTGCTAATTCGCATAACAAATTTTTTTAAGCTACCATTTAAATAAAACACAAATAACATTTCATTCCTTGGAGAGTTCACAAATCAAATGATCAATTAAGACAAATATCATTCAGGAACACAACATGAAGTAAATTAAACTCGGATTGCTTCTACTGTTGATAAAACAGATAAGCAATATTTACAAAGTTGGCACAATCACTAGTGTACAGAGAATCTGTAGCTTCAAATTTTTTCCAACTACACTAAGAGAACCTAGAAAATACATTACAGTTTGCACTAAAACCTTACTGTTAACCAAGAAGACAAGAGAAGCTCTCATTACTGAGAATCGAGATGCAACTCTATCTCCTTCTATTAACTCACTAACTCCTAACAGTTATAACTCTGAAACTTCTTAATCTAAAAGTTATTTTTAAATCTAGAAGTTCTAATCCCTCACTGTCTAACCTTTACAAAGAGGCAAGAATGCCTTATATACAAAATGTACCAACATGAATGTGTTGTCCCCTACACTAGGGTTTACAAAATATCCGCAGACTGTAGGAGAGTCGGATCTCAGATCTTTTTGAGGAAAGTCAAAACTACATTCAATGTGAATCCTTGTTGTCTATGCTGATGAAGGATTCCTACTCGTAGGAGAAGTCTTTTTAGATCTTTTGACAACTGCAGCATTAACTCTAGCATCTTCGTGTCCACCTTTGAAATCCCTCACGGAGTCACCTTGAATGCTCTAGGATATCTACATTAATATTGATCTACCTCTGTCAGTGGTCACCACAGGTGTCCCTCTGAGTCATGGCTTCTTCATTCTTTATTCAACTTTTCTTCATGTTTTGGACCTTTCGCACGTTGACCGTTTCCTGGAAGCACCATCGGCCTCCCTGTAGATTTTTGCATTTCGCCCAAGCTAATCCATTGCCACTTGTTTCTCAGAAAGAGTCCATCTGGTTTGCATTTTTTCATCCTTCTTTCCCAAGAATAGTCAATTGGTCAAAGGGATTGATGAATCACTCTTTGGCTTTCCTTTGATTGGTTAGACATATTCCACACGACCTTCATCAAGCAATCAAAATTGGTCCACCTTGAATCGCATGTCGGTGAGACACTCATCATGTCTCCCCAATGCGATTTTGTCTTTAACATTTATCGGCATAGTGCGAACCAATCGGCAAGATGTTTCCTTTCGCTGAGACCACATGGTGAAGCTTTTGTTTTCCTCTTGGAGTCTCCCTGACATCCTTTTGTTGACCTTGTGCACCAACTTGTCTTTTGTGTTTCGGCGTGACCTTCATGAGTTGGTGAGATATTACACCGAGTCTCATATCCTTCAGCGAGTTCATCTTATCGGCAGGACCCTTCCCCTTCGGTGAAACTTTTCGCTGACGACAACACCTCTTGGCGACCTCGCCCTGTTGTCATCGAGACTTTTTGTATCAGAAGGACCTTTCGCCAATTTCTTTCACCTTCGCTGAGCTTCCTCCGTGTCGCTAAGACTCTCTTCGGTCATCGAGACTTTACACTAACCGAAGCTTCCTTTTGCTGAATTCTGTTGTCGCCAAGACCTTTTTGTAGTTGCAACGATGCATTTTCTTTGTTATAGGTGCTTCGCCGTAGCATCTCTTATCGGAGAGATGTCTTATAGACATCTTATGTCTTGGTGAAAGCCTCCATTTGTTCTTTCTTTGGTCGTCGAGTCTTTTTTCTTTCTTTGGTCGTTGAGACTTATTAATTCTCTCACCAAAGACCACTTATAGAATCCCTTTGTGGCATGTCGGTGTGACTTTATGAATTCGCCGAGACCATATGCTGAATAAGATGACTCCCACCGATGTCGCTTTTGTCACTGTGACCTCACTTCTTTTCCCATACATTATGAAAAATATTTTATCCTTCGGCAAACCTTTGATTTTGTTTGGGACCTCCTTCCTTGTTGTCAAGACTTTAGCACTTTGGCCAGACTTTATGCTGAAGGTGAACCACTCTCCCCGATGCGATTTCTTATTGGTGATCAACAAGACTTTGAGATTTCACTGAGACATCTCTCCGAAGACAAAATCCCACCGAAGTAGGAATCCTCTTGATAGCAGTCGGCAAGACATGGAGACTTCGCCAAGACCATTCGCCGATGAAGATGACTCCCACGAAGTGTCTGCTAGTGGTGGTAGTCAGTGAGACTTTAGGGATTCACTAAGACATCTCGGCAAAGAGAGAACATTGTGCTGACAGTGTATGCCTTTTTCCACCCGTCGGTGAGACCCGAAGATCTCACTGAGACTTCTCTCTGAAGGAAACCTCTCATGCCAATAGGAAATTCATGTCGCCGAGATGATGATCCCTGTCTTGCAAATAGATTCTGCATATGATTCTTGATCGCTGTGACATCTCTAGGTCCTTAGCTGATTTTCATGACCAACTAGACAGAAGAAAGCCTTCCAACTGAGCTCCCTTAGCAAATATCATCCTGGCATGATTTAATCTTGCATTCAACGAAGAAAACCACAATAAAGATCACATAGATAGACGTTAGATAATCAAAATCATCATTGAAATGAATCCCATGTTAGGAAGGTGCAATTAAATTCTTAAACAAAATGATCATACCAACAAGTTCAGGTTTCAGGTCGACCCACGGAATCCAAGCCAGGGAGGAATTTTGGAGAATTCTGAGTCAAGCAGATTCTAGCGGAATAAACATGAAAACATCCACTAGAAGCTTAATCCAATTATTATCAAACAAGGAACAACATGTAAGATCTCAAAATAGCATCAAGGAAACATAAAATGCATCATTATTTATTAACTTCATGTTACTCCATACTTCTTAACATTTCACCAGATTCTGGGGAAATCCACGGGGGATAGATTTCCCCAAAGGAGAAGACATTCTGAAAAATCTAGAACAAACAGGGAACAACAGATTTTGGGAAAATCTGGAGGAGACAGAAAACTGCAAAAATCTGGACGGGGAGGAAATCTATGAAAATCCAGACGGGGAGGAAATCCATGAAAAACAACGCCCAATCGGAGTTCGAGGGAGATCCGGGAAAATCTGGATGAGAAAGAAATCCGCGAAGGAGACATCGCTCAGAGGCCTTGGGGATTTCGGGAAAATTCGGTCGACCTAGAATTCTGCAAAGACCAAAAATCCCCAAACAACAGCACTAGGCCGGAGCTTGAGGGAGATCCAAGAAAATCTTGATGAGAAAGAAAATCCTGAACTCAAGAGAAAACCCGAATTCTGACTAAGGCAGAACCAAAAATTTAACTGAAAACACACTGCCCTTCTTCTAGCGCTAGTCGGGATGGGGACGAGAGACAAAATGGGTAAAGCAGAATCGGGACCAAAACCAAACCCGAACCAAAAAAAAATTCAAGTTTCGGGTTCAGATTTTGTTCCAGGCCCGCCTTCGACATCATCGAAAAAGAGAAAGAAAGGACAATGGAAATAAAAAGAGAAAGGAGGGAAAACCCCATGACAAAAAAAAGAAGCAAAGGAAAAGGAAAGAAAGAAAGACGCAGAATCAAGATTAGAATAGAACTCGAACCAAAAACTTTGAAAAAGTTTCTAGGTTCGGTTCTCCTTGTGGTTCCGAGTCTACTGAACACAAAAAAGGTGCACTAGGTGAAAACACCCAAGGCACAGGAGACAAAAACCAAAAAATACCAACAAAGAGAAAAAAGGTGGGGTTGGACCTAGGATGAGACCTGAAGCAAGTTCAATAACTCGAATTGGACCAGGTCCCAACTCCACAAAAGAACAAAGGAAGAAGACAAAGAATAGTCGAAACCGGGACCGGGAACAGAACAAGGCTAGAACCTGGAAGGAATTTCCTATTGAAAAACAAGGTGAAGAAAGCTTGCAATATGAACTTAAATGTGTGAATGCAAATCTGAAATATATAGATTAACCTTAGCCTTAGTGTGAAGAAAGAATGAGAGAGAGAAATAGAACAATATAACACATGCAACAATAGATTTACGTGGAGAAACCCCGAAGGGAAAAAACTCCACCACCGAAAGAGAGGAAAGTATATTACTAATAATCTTCAATATTACATGCAGCAATAGACTTCTCTTATCATTCCCTGTAAATCCAGCAGCACCCTGTTACCCTGCAAAACCGAATTCTGATAACACTAGCTCAAGGCCCCAATTTATAGAGATTTGTGAGGATGAAAACCACCATGGTTTCACCAAACAATAGGCAGCAATTCCACCTAGAAAAACCCATGCCTCCCTCCTTGAAATGGTCAAAAATACCAAAAATATCCTCTTATAGATGCTCTTACAGCTGTCATAAGGCATCTTTTATGCATGGGTGCCTGGGGTCTAAAAATAGCATATTCTGTCATAGGGAATCTATCATACTGTCATAGCATCTTATGACAACTTGCATGCATGTCATAGATGCTCTTACAACACCCTATTTTTACCCACAACCTTATTTTAGAAGATTCCAAGGTGGGATGCCTAGCTAATTTGTCCTTTTCCATAAGGATAAATGGTAACGGTAACACTGCATTTACATAGTCTCTTTCACCACTGTTGGTCAAACAGTTTCACCTCTTATGGGTAAATGTACAAAACACTTTAGGAGAATAATAAAATAAAGGATTTACAAGGTTGATGACACCTAAATCCTAACATTCTCCCACTTGACATCATACATTATAAATTACACCCATAGAGATACAATTACATAGAATTAAGTACAGTGATCAAGGCCCATGGCCTTTCTACACCAAGAGAACTTTTCCGTGATGACTGGCTTCATAAGAGAATCTGCAACATTATCCAAAGTGTCAACTTTTTCAATCAAGACTTGTCCATTCTCAACCATTTCTCGCACAAAGTGATACTGAACATCAACATGCTTAGTACGAGCATGATACATAGGATTTTTAGTCAAACATATGGCACTCTGACTATCACATCCGATCCTCACTATCCTGCAATCAAAACCAATACCATTACCAAGTCTCTGTAACCAAACTGCCTCCTTAGAGGCATGTGTAGCAGCCATATACTCTGCTTCAGTGGTAGACAAAGCAACTGTAGGTTGTCTTTTACTCATCCAACTCACTGCTCCTCCAAACAAAGTAAACACATAGCCACTAGTGGACCTTCGACTATCCAAGTCACCTACCCAATCTGCATCAACAAAACCCTGTATGTCCAATGACTTATCAACATTGTCAGTACCATGATAAACCAAACAGTAATCAGAAGTGCCTTGCAAATATCTGAATACCCTTTTGACAAAAGTCCAATGTTCTTTACCAGGGTTAGACATAAACCTGCTTAGAACTCCCCTTTGCTTAGATATATACGGTCTAGTACAAACCATTGCATACATTAAACTACGGCGGCACTAGCATAAGGAACTTTGGGAACATTTCATCAATATCATCATCGATTTAGAGTTACATTTCTAAACTCAACAGAGTACCAATAGTAAATGGAATATTTCTTTGGTTTATAGTCACATATTAAACCCTTTGCAAAATAGTGTTAACATACTTGCTCTGACTTAACCAACGCTTTTTGTGAATCCGATCCCTAATGATTTCCATCCCAAGAATATATTTATCAGCCCCTAAATATTTCATATCAAATGTTCCAGAAAGCTGAGTTTTAAGTTCCCTAATCATTGCCTTATTGTTACCAATGAACAACATATCATCCACATATAAGACAATAATCAGTATATGATCATCAATAACTTTAAAGTAAACATAGTGATCCTCATCACTTCTAACAAAACCCATATTTAATGAAAATGCATCAAACTTCTAGTACCACATCTAGGTGACTATTTCAAACCATATAGAAACCTTTTTAACACCGCAAAATAAGGATGTTCTTTTCCTTTTCACAACAAAACCATCGGTTGTGCATATAAATCTCTTCCTCTAGATCCCCATGCAGAAAATTTTTTTAACATCCATTTTGTTCTATTTCTAAATCATAGCGACAATAATGGATAAAATGAATCTAATAGAGGTTAACTTAGCAATAGGAGAGAATATTTCACCAAAATCAACTCCCTCTCTCTGGGAGTAGCCCTTGGCCACTAATCTGGCCTTGTACTGTTCCAACTTTCCGTCTACACCAAACTTCTTTTTATATATCCACTTACAACCAATGGCCTTTCTTCCTTTGGGAAAACTAACAAGATCCCAGGTGTCACAGTTTTTCAAAGACATCATCTCATCATGCATGGCCTACATCCAAGACTCACATTCTTCTAAAGAGAGAGCCTCCCTAAAAGATCTAGGTTCATCATCAGTACATAACAAAGCAAATTTACAACAAAAATCAGGTGGGCTATACTTGTCAACTGGATTTCGTTGTCTTGTGGATCTTCTCAAAGGTGGAGTAAGAGGTTCCTCCTCATGTTCATTCTCATTGTTTTCCAACTATTACATTTACAGCCAGTTCGTGAGGAACTCTCTTCTTCTTCTCCATCTTCTTGTCCATCTCTGTTCTTCCACATGGCCATCTTCTTTGCTTAGTTTCAAAATGCAGCACATCTTTGGCTCCTTTGGTTTGCACATCTTGAGTTAGCTCTAAATTCCTGAGAAATAACATCTCTAGAAAATATCATCTTCGTGTTAGTGGATTCCAAACTTTATAACCTTTAACATTTTCACCATAACCTACAAAGATGCATTTCTAAGATTTGGGATCCAATTTAGGCCACTTCTCTTGAGGCACATGAACAAAAGACTCACAACCAAAGACCCTTAAATGTGAAACTAAAGCAGCTTTTTACCCACCACATTATATGGTGCCTTTGGCTTAACAAGAGCCATGAGACTATTAATTAAACAATGGGCGCTAACACTTAGCTCTATCAAAAGCATTTGTTTAACTTCACCACTACTTAACATACTCCTAGCTCTTTTCCCCAGAATACTTTGGTTCTCATTCTTTTCAAGCAATTCCCATTTTGTTGGGGTGTGTAAGGTGTAGTCTTTTGCCTAACAATTCCTGCATGTTTGCAAAACTCATCAAATTCCTTAGAACAATATTCACCCCCATTGTTAGATCTCAATACTTTTATCTTATAATTTGTTTGCTTTTCAACCAATGCCTTAAATTCCTTAAATTTGGTGAAAACTTCAGATTTTGTATGCATAAAATAAATCCAAGTATATCTTGAGTAATCATCAATGAAGGAAACATAATAATGAGATCTACCCAAAGAATTTGTATCCACTGGACCACACACATCCGAATGAATAAGTTCTAACAATCCATTAGCTTTATTAGTTCCTTTAGGAAATGATGACCTGTTTTGTTTACCAAACACACAATCCTCACAAAAATCATTTTTACCAACAGAATAATCAGAAATACTATCTACTAGTTTCTTATCAAGTATGGTCCTAAGACCTTTTTCACCAATGTGACCCAATCTATGGTGCCACAACATACATGCATTTTCAGCGCTAGTTACAAAAGAGGAGTTACAAAAAGTAGAGGCATGTAGCATAAATAAATTCCCTGTCTGAGATCCTTTAGCCACCACCAAACTTCCCCTTACCATCCTGCAACCAGACTTGTCAAATGTCACATGCATCCTAGAATCATTCAACTTGGAAACTGAAATTAAACTTTTTGTAAGTCCTGGAATATGTAAAACATCATCAAGGGTTTTAACCCTCCCATCACTGAAACACAACTGTACCTTTCCTTTACCAATAACCTTTTGTGAGCTATTATCACCCATGAAGACCTATCCTCCATCATATTCTTTGTATGTAGAAAACCACTCCTTATGAGGATTCATATGGAAGGAAGCACCTGAATCAATAAGCCAAGCATCATTACAAACTGTGTTAGCTGAAATAATCAAAGCATCAGAATCACCGTTATCAGAGGACTTTTCCATGGAGGAATCTGCATTCTTTTTCTTGTTTCTACATTCCTTCTTCACATGTCCCTGTTTACCACAGTTCCAACACTTCACTCTGCTCTTTCTAGGGGTCTTAGATCGTCCTTTAGACTTATCCTTCTTCTTATCCCCTTTAGGCTCTTTCTCCTTGGGCCTACCTCACACATGCAAGGCATCTTGGGAGCCACTACGCATGGTCTTTCTCCTCATCTCCTCTGAAAGAAGTATGGGAATAATAGTATCCAACTTAGGTTCTGCACCACCACTTGTTATAGCAATAACTAAATTTTCCCAAGATTCTCGCAAAGAGCAAATCAATAAAATGTATTTATCCTCATCTTCTATTTTAACATCAATAGATGCAAGCTGACTTATAATCAAATTAAAAGCATTCAAATGTTCAACAATAGATTCACCATCCTTCATCTTTAATGAATACAAACATCTTTTGAGATACAACTTGTTAGACAAACTCTTAGTTTGGTAGATTTCACCTATCTTCCTCCAAAGCTTGTATGCTGTGTCTTCTGAAGAGACATTCAGGAGGACAGAATCTGTGAGACACAACCGAATAGTCCCTCGAGCCTTCTTGTCTAACTTATTCCAATCTTCATCTAACAAGGTTGAAGTAGATGGCTTCTTTTCAACTGAAACTGGTAACCACTGATCTCTTTCCTCAAGAAGGTCCTCCACTTTCAACTTCCACATCTCGTAACCAGTTCCATTGAACTTCTCAATATCTAGACAAGAGGTGGAGGCCATGGTATGCAATCTTTCACAAATCTGCAAAACCCACAACACAAAAGCTCCCACTGCAGCAAAAAACCTTCAACACTCTAAAAGGAAAGCGTCCCTTCCTTAACAGAACCGTTAGCTCTGATACCAAATGTTGAAAAAAAAGGTGAAGAAAGCTTGCAATATGAACTTAAATGTGTGAATACAAATCTGAAATATATAGATTAACCTTAGCCTTAGTGTGAAGAAAGAATGAGAGAGAGATAGAACAATATAACACATGCAACAACAAATTTACGTGGAGAAACCCTGAAGGGAAAAAACTCCACCATCGAAAGAGAGGCAAGTATATTACTGATAATCTTCAATATTACATGCAGCAATAGACTTCTCTTATCATTCCCTATAAATCCAGCAGCACCCTGTTACCCTGCAAAACTGAATTCTGATAACACTAGCTCAAGGCCCCAATTTATAGAGATTTGTGAGGATGAAAACCACCATGGTTTCACCAAACAATAGGCAGCAATACCACCTAGGAAAACCCACGCCTCCCTCCTTGAAATGGTAAAAAAATACCAAAAATAGCCTCTTACAGATGCTCTTACAGCTGCCATAAGGCATCTTTTATGCATGGGCGCCTGGTGTCTAAAAATAGCATATTCTGTCATAGGGAATCTGTCATACTGTCATAGCATCTTATGACAACTTGCATGCATGTCATAGATGCTCTTACAACACCCTATTTTGACCCACAACCTTATTTTAGAAGATTCCAAGGTGGGACGCCTAGCTAATTTGTCCTTTTCCATAAGGATAAATGGTAACAATAACACTGCATTTACATAGTCTCTTTCACCACTATTGGTCAAACAGTTTCACCTCTTATGGGTAAATGTACAAAACACTTTAGGAGAATAATAAAATAAAGGATTTACAATGTTGATGACACCTAAATCCTAACATTTCCAAGTCCGGTATTGGTTATGGTTCCACCTCTGAAAAAATTAAAAAAAGAAAAGGAGCTAAGGCATAAAACCAAAGGCCAAAAGGGAAAAGACAAAGGGAGACCCATTTTTTTCTAGAATGAAATGGGGTGGTTATGCAAGGCATAACACTTCCCTCATGGGAGATGGAATTCCCTACTGTATCTCCTCAGAAGTGACAAGAATATCATCATCCTCTGTATCAGAATAATCCATTACTCCTTTTACCTTAGTCTTTTTCCTTTTAAGGGGTGGTTGCTCCAATGGAGCAGAACTTCCTAGAGGTGAGTCAACATCAATCACAACAATAGGGACCTATTTTGGAGGTGATGGCACTGATCTCTCAGGAGAAGTTACCCTCATTTCCCTAGAAGTGGCAGTTCTCTCCTTGTCTGTTGTCTTCTTCTTCTTGGAGTAAATTCTTATTTGCTTGGGTGGATGATAAGTAGACCTCTCTTCCAATACCACAATAGTGTCTTCTTTAGTTACCACTACTTTCCCTTTATCTGTGACCACTTGATGTCTTCTCATTATACCCACTATATCCTCAAAATTATTCAAAACATGCATAATCCTATCAAATTTACTGTGTATATTGGGCATAGGGTCATACTTAGGATCTTTTTTTTGAGCCCTCTCCATCATCTTATTGAAAGCAAGATATTTAGACTTCCTTTCATCTTGCTTTGGGAAGTAAAAAATGTTCCTAATTACATTCTCTAGGTAGTACAAATTATGCACAAAAGTACCAAGCCTTTTCTCCATCTTCAGTGCATTAATGAAACCTTCTGGATCATGATTCCTTGGGTGCATACAATCCAATTTGTATGGTGCTAGTAGATGTAACAAATTTTTCCATGATCCCTTTACTATAACAAAGTCAACAAACAGAATCCTTTTTGGGAAAAATGATCCCTTCTTTTTTGTATCAAGTAGGTGTGCTGCTTGGGAGGATCCCAATTACCTTATGACTTCAAGAAACCCAATCCTCAATGGCACGTCTCTTAGCAAGAAAAATGGGTCTATGTTAGTGCCATAAACTCTAAAGATTGCAAAATCTGGGTATAAGATTAAATCTCCCCAATTATGACCCAAATTCAAATCAATTCTCTTCTCCATAGGCCTCAAGAACTCATGTATTTCCTTGGGAATCCTTGGTGGGTCATAAACTAGATATCTTCTTAATTTTGATGCGAAAGCATTTTGGAACTCCACATAGTTATATTTCTGGTCATCCTTATCAAGAATCTGAGTCCAACATTGGATAGGAAAATCAATACCATCCTCCTTTTTCAATGTCATATCCCTCTCAAAATTCTTTTCCCCTTTAAATAAAAATATATGCATCAACAGGGAATACCACCATAATTTCACCCAATTCTTTCCTCCTTTCAACTCAACCAGGCCTTATGGATATTCTCTACGAAATATGTGGCATAGTCATAGACAATGTTGAAGGCTAGATGTTGTATATGTGTTGCCAAGTAACTATATTCCCTTCACAATGTGTCAAGCAAAGAGAAACCTATAATTTGGTAGAAGGAATATATAATCTTCTTGAAGTAACTTGTAAAATACCTCACTGGGAAAGGTTCTAACTCATATTTACCAATCCTTATTTTTTTTCTATTTTTCCTAGTGCATGTGCTAGCAGTATGTGTAGATAACATTCTCATCCTGATCAACACTTTGGTGTTCTCATACTCCTTTCTAATGAAATCCATATCAAGAGGCACTATATCAATGTTCCATTCTTGCAATTGGAAAACTCCTACAATTTCTTCTTTGGTTATACTCACCATATCCTTCCCATCAAATGTTCTGATTACCCTTGAAACTAGGTCATACCTTGAAGCAATGTCCTTCAACAAATCAACATCCATATACACATTGGAGACAACTAGTTTTCCCATGTCTAATC
>VDFB02149473.1:0-26122 GCA_007258455.2 Sequoia sempervirens | reverse complement strand
TCTCAATTTCCCTTGGGAGAAATCTGCCTCAAATCTGTAGCAATATATATTTTTTAGCTTCTCCAATCTGCAAATTCTTTTCAAATTCCCGTATGAGGCATTGAAGGGTCTTCAAAAACCTTTCATTTCTCTTGTTGTACGTAGCACTTAGAATGAAAATGACTCCAACCAAATTGATATTTCAAAATATTAATATTAAAATAGTTAAAATCCCTCCAATAATACCTTTGAGTCTACATACATAATTTTTTTTAAAAGTTCTTTTATGCAACTACAACAAAGTGCACCAAAGATTGAAAAATGAATTTTTTCATATCTTCTTTCTAGAAGTTCCTCTTTGCATGAAATTTTGTCAAGATGTGTAAAATAACATTCCTAAGCTTTCCACCAAGCCATTTTGTCCCAACACTAATAAAAATCAAAAAAATAATTCTCTTCAAAATCGCCAGCCGAGAACAAGAAAATTAAATTCTTCCAAACCATGCAAGATATGACTGAAAATCTTCACCATTAAATCTAGGATGCTTTTAAAAATCTCCCTATGCAAAGATTCATCATGAAAGCTTACCCATTTCTTTTTTTTTTTTGTGCGATGTTGATTGTGTCTATACCCAGATGCTCCTGCATCAATTTGTCATTTATCTCTATTTAAAATAATTGTTGAAATAGCTAGAGTTTCTCTTCAAATAAGTTTGACACTACAAAATTAAAGTAAAATAAAATTCATAAGCAAAATTTCTCACATAAAATTTCAATAACCACCTCTAGCAGAAAAAAATACGACTTAAAACAAATACATTAAATTGTTAGACATAAAAAAAAGTTTCTAAAATTTAGAAAGTTAAGTAAAAATTAAATCTAAATTTATTATTTCATATAAAAGTAAGTTTCTAAGTTAATATGTTTACAATTAAAAGAAAAAAATTGTGTATAAAGATAAGATAAAAAAGTATGCTAAATTACTGCACATAAAAAAGGTTAAATTTAGAAAATTGAATATGAAAGAACTTTCCTAAATTTAATATTATATATAAAAAGTAAGTTTCTAAAAATTAATATTATTAACCCTAATCCTAATCCAAACCCTTACTTTAACCTTAACCCTAAATATAATCCTAACCCTAATCATAATCCTCACCCCAATCCTAACCCTAACCCTAACCTTAACCATAACCATAACTCTAATCCTAACCTTAAACCTAACCCTAACTAGAACCATAAAATTAACTCTAACCCTAACTCTGATTATATCTCTAATCATAACCCTAACCCTAATGGATTAAATAAATAGCTACGCTGTGAAGGTTATCTCTTGAAGTATTATATATATATATATATATATATATATATATATATATACTAGGTTAAAGATTGAGGTTAGTGTTAGGTTACAATTAGGGTTTGGGTTATGGTTCAAGATTAACTAGGGTTAGAGTTCAATTAGAGTTAGGATTTAGGTTTATTGATGGTTCAAGTTCAATTATGGTTGAATTACAATTAGAGCTAGAGTTGGATTTCAATTAGGGTTAGGATTAGGGTTTCAAGTTATAAGTTAGGATTAAGGTTGGGTTGGAGTTAGGGTTAGGGTTAGGGTTGGGGATTAATTAGTGTGAGGATTAGGTTGGAGCTTAATTAGTTTTATGGTTAGGGTTGAATTAGGGTCAAGATTGGATTGGTATTAGGGTTTTGGTTCAATTAGTGTTCAACTAGGGTTAGGTTTATAGGATAAAGTTTGGTGTTAGGGTTGGGAATTAACATTATGAATTGGGTTAGAATTATGGTTAGGGTTAGAAATATAATTGGGGTTGAATTTCAATCAAGATTATGATTATGGTTAGGTTTAAGATTAGAATTGGAATTCCATTACAGTTAGGTTTAGAGGTAGGGTTATAGGATAAAGTTTGGGGTTAGGGTTAGGGTTATAGGATAAAGTTTTGGGTTAGGGTTAGGGTTGTGGTTGGGTTTAGGGATGCAATTAGAATTAAACTAGGGTTAGTGTTAGAGTTAAAATTGTGGTTAGGGTTATGGTTAGTATTTAATTCAGGTTAAATTAGGGTTAAGGTTTAACTAGGGTTAGAATTAAGGTTCAATTACTGTTAGGGTTAAATTTATGTTAGGGTTAGGGTTCAATTAGGGTTAGGGTTTAATTAGGCTTATGATTAGGGTTAAATTTGTTTTGCGATGTGAATGATACTAGCATATATATTTAATAATATATATAAAATACGTCAAGATATATCTTTCTCGAGGCACCCATTGCAGTTTTATGTAAGAAATTGATTAAAAAATAGGTGCCTTGAGAAGGATATATCTCGACATATTTTTTATATATTATTAAATATATATGCTAGTTAATTATCAATTATCTACATGGGTTTGTTTACAAATTCCATAAATAAATTAGATGCACACATAATTAATTATCAATTATCTATGGATGGGTTTGTTTACAAATTCCATAAATAAATTCCATGCACACATAATTAATTATCAATTATCTATGGATGGGTTTTTTTACAAATTTCATAAATTAATTCCATGCTCACATAATTAATTATCTAAGCATGGGTTTGCTTACAAATTCCATAAATAAATTACATGCACATATAATTAATTGTCAAAAGTCATCCTCTTTCACTCATGCAATTTTTTAATTCTCTAATCAATTTAAACATATTCATAAATAAAATAAATCAAATAATTTAAAATAAGGAAAAACAACTCAAATTGTTAAATCTACTTGAATTTATGTTTTGCATGGCTTTAGAATAATAGATTTTAATTATTATTTTTTATTCATAATTTTATTCTGACTCACTACAATTTTTTTTTTTTAATTTTAATGTATATGTTAATATGATGTTATAAATATTAAAAATAGTTGGTACATATGTAGTTCGTAATGGAGAAAAAAATGCAGAGCCGAAGGGTGGCGAAAAGGTCTTGGAGGCAAGATCGGAAGGAGATATTTCCCGTCTAGAATCAGATCATGCCAATTTTTTCACCATTGATCTAACCAATGAGGCATGAGAGGATGTGGTAATGTTGGAGGACTTCACAATAATTTGCAAAGTCATTGGGCTGAAACAAGATCGATAGGTGATTAGGGATTGGTTGGCAGCAAGCCAAAAGGAGATGGCCATTGTCAATTTTTTGTCCAAGGGATTTTTGTGGTAATATTTACCTTGGTTGAAGATAGGGAAAAAATATAGACAAGAGGTCTATGGAAGATTTAGAGCAATCTAATTTACATGCAAATCTAGAGCCCTAATTTTGATCCGCTCAAAACTGACCCATATGAAAAACCTATTTGGATTTGTCTCTACAATCTTCCATTGGAATATTGGGTTGATGAGTGCATCAAAAAAATTGGAAGGACACTAGGGACCCTCATGGATGTAGATTCAAAGATCATAGATGGTAATTCCTATCTCTATTCTAGAATTCAAATTGCTTCCATTGTCAAGATCTCGAGTAAGATCCTACTGTGTGCAAGGGCATCATTAGGTAGTAAAAGTGGATGTGGAGGAGGATAAATCATATTGCTTAAGATGTGGAAGCATAAGGCATATGGAGGAATCCTGCAAAAGGAAACCAAAGGTAAGGAAGGTCTGGAGACCTCGTGCCATACTGACAAAGAAAAATGAGGTATCAACCACACTTGTGAATGCAAGTAGTGCTGATGTTGGGAAGGAAAAGGAATTCCTGGGCATTCCCTCCTTCATGGATGGAATCTTGGTTGTTCCAAAATACCCTTCACTCACTGGCATCGGGAAAGCTTCTCAGGAGGTGGGCACTATGCATCCTATCAGGTTGGAGAATTATGGACCTAAACGTCCAAAACCAGGAGAAGGCGAGAAAGAAGTTCTTTGTGCTCCCCCAGAGGATCAAGAAGCAAAAAAATTGGTGGATGAACTTTCAGAAGATTCCCCCTCAAAAGATGATGAGATAGGCCTTATTGATCCATGACATATAAAGCTAACAACTTCCAAAATCATGAACAGATAAAAAAAAGGTAAAGGTTGAAAGTCATTCAAACATAAGAGGGGAGAAGAGCTGACAAAAATGGCCTCCTAAGCACCAAATATTTTCTGCTATCTATTATCAGATTTTCACTTTTAGCTCAATCAGGTAGAGCTTATTGGTTTGAATTGATAGAAGAAAAGGTTTAGGAAAAGTTGGTTTGAATTGATAGAAGAAAAGGTTTAGGAAAAGTAATGTTGTTGTGCTATTTTATCAAATTACAACATGTGGGTTAAATGTGGCTCCCACAAGGGTTGAGCCCAGCATGCTTTATTATGTTTTTAGAGACATTGAAAGGGTTCATTCCTTTATGACATACTTGAACAAGCATACATCATTTATGGTAGTGAGCTATCAGTCACTATCATAAGTGACATATAATTCTCATAAATCATAAAGCATGAGATCAAATATCAAGAAGATATCAAAAGTATCAAGAGATAAGTGGAACAATTATTTATTTCTACATTTGAAAATGGGTATCAACATCTGATCATAAACATGGAGCAAAAAAATAAAAGGTATTATCATTCATCATTCTTAAGAAAGGGCTTGTTGTGTCAAGACTTAAAAGCATTTATTAAAGGATAGGTTGTTGTCATGAAAGAATATTCTTTTAGTTTTCAGTGTAAAGGCCTTCAACATGAACTTAGGACCTAAAGATACACTACCATCTCTTTCAGTCACTAAAAGTTGCATGTGATCTGTAGCATTATACATGGTGTTGAAGAAGATGTGTTATCTCTAGGTGAGAAATTATGCAAAGGTTCATCTAGATTTGACTCTTCTGATCATCAATTTTCTGTTAAAGGAGGATATCGAGGGTTGTTTCCTTCTTGGAACACAAAAAGATAGCAGACTCTATTGGATTCTATTACAAGAATCAAAAGTCAAAAAATTTGAGAGGTAGGGTATTTTGATAGAGATGGCAGTCTCATTAAGCCAAGAAGCATTCAATTTGACAATAAAGCATAATAGACCAAAGAAAATGAGTAAGTGATCTAAAAGTGCAACAGTTTTAAAAAGAAACCTAATGACATATATCATATTGTACAATGATAGTGATAAAAGGAGGGATTTATGAGCAAATTTTTAGAAGGGATAACCTGGAGTTTTGACAAGGACTAAAAATAAAATAATGATAAAGCAACAATCAACATTTTTAGTTTCTGGTGGCCTGACAAGTGCCTAATACCTCATATTGAGAAAGTAAAAGCAGATAAAGAAAACTCTCACATTACATAATAGAGTAGGTTGAAATGCTAGAAGGAACTGTGTTTCAGATTCCAAGAACCTCATGCCCAAGATGACAAAACATGATGGATACAGTCAAAATCATTCAGTCTGCATATGAATAAGTTTGGACAACTTTCAGGCTTATAAAAGAAACAACAATTTCAAGAGAAATGAGTACAAACATTAAAGAAATCTAGTGGCCGCAGTCTATTTTAGTGAAACACATTGAAGCATTGAAGGAGAAATCCAAACCCCCGGTCATGAGAAATTCAAACAAAAGGGTAATGGAAAATTTTGGTCATAAAAGCATGGTGGCTAGGTTTCTTCTCAAGAAGCCCTTATTTTTTATATGTAAAAGTGTATGAGGATCATGAGGCCGTGGTCATTTTACAAAGGATCTGGTGTTTTTTTTTTACATATGCTAAAGTAAAGTGAAAATCCCTTGACATCAAATCAAGTTCCTGTGGCATGCATGGTTACGGCCATTAAAGGATAAGGCACCGTAATGGAGTTTTCAAAAGTAGAACAAAGGGTTTTTGTATACAAAAAATGCTAATCTACAAAAAATCACGAAGTGGAGCCATGATCATGTGATTAAATATAGAGAAAACAAAAGCCTTCATTTTTGCATAATAAAGCTTGAATGGAGTAAATTTTCTACATAAATGTAAGAGGAATGGAGAAATTTTTACAAAAAGAGGCTTACCTGAATCCTCTTGTGTCCTCTCATGGAAAATGCATACAAACATCTGCAAAAATCCATATGGAAGACCCTTAGTCGAGTTCCAAAATTTCTAGAAACCCTATGTTGGTGGCCCTTTGCTTCTTCCTGAAGCTTTGAGGTAAAGTGAATGAATGTTATTTCATTTTTTCCTTTTGTTCTTAGGGTTTCTAAACCCTAAATGCTAATGCCGACAAGAGAAACATGGCATTTTTTCCATTATTTTATCAAAAAATCAAATGCAAATAATATGTACCCCACGGCCTCATCAGGTGATTCCTATGTCTTGTGAATTTTAAGTGCCTTGTTATCTTTAAAGCCTTAGCATATATTAAGCTTTGCACATTTTATGGCTTGTTTAAACTTTATATGTGGAGCTTGCTTTTTAATCAAACTTTAATCTCATCTTTATGTGTTGACCACTTTAATGGTTGATACATATGTTGTTGCATAGTTCACAATGTAAAACATATGACTTTAAAGGTGCAATTATAAGCCTTAATAGTCATAATGTTATTATTAAATGCAATAGGAGGGAGGTGGATCGATTCAAGAAAGGTAGTTATTTGTAATATTGATGCCTTTTGAGAACATTTAAGGAGGTTGATGAGTTAGTTGCCAACATGTGGAGAAGATGTAGGGTGTTGTCATCACCTTGTTGAGAGAATATAGGCTTCTTTGACTCCATTTAGAGCATTTTTAGAGGTGTTTATGGTGTGATCAAGTCATGCTTGACTTTTTCACCCATTAAGAGCCGTTTTAGAGAAAATATAGGTGCTATATTGTTGGCTATTTGAGTGCATCCGACCCAAGGTGGTTTCTAGAACCTTTTTTGGTGGAACCACTTGGTGTTGGTTACATATTCATTTTGTAACTCATTTTTATAGGGAGTTCTATTCATGCAGCTTTTGGAGATAGTGACTTTTGCAGTCCTTCACATATTTTTGTAGTTTTGTAACTCATTTTGGATATGGAATTCAAAGCAAACCTTGCTTATTTCTGGTAATGAAGTCATTGTCATCTTGTTCTTGTAGTATTTGTGTATGTTAATGATTGATTGAGCTAACTTGTGAAGTTTTCTCTTCCTTGTAGTCTTTGTTTCATATGCTAATTAATGTATGAGGTAAATTAATTAAAATTTATCTCACATTAATTCACAAATTCCTCTCCCAAACCCTTCAATTAAATTCAACTCCAAAAGGCTTACAATTCTCTATAACTTGCACAACTGAGTTACAAATTTCAACCATCCAACTTCTCATTCAGAATACTGGAAAATAACATCAAAATTACAGTCAACCTCTTGGGTTGGGGCTGTTACATGCGCATTAAAATGCACACCAAAAATTAGAATATGAAAATAAAATTCACACACAAAAATCCAAGGTTGCTTGCAACCTTCACACCTACAATTCACAAAAACAAATACAACAACCTCTGAGGGTTGTGGGATTTTCACATGCCCAGGAAATGCAACAAATCTAAAAATGAAAACCAAGTGATTTCCTTCAGCAATCCAAGGTTGCTTTAGAACCTTTCCCCTGCAACAAATCAATCTCACAACAACCCAATTACAAACTTCATCTCTGCAACTCCAGGAATCTTCAACACATTTGCACACCACTAAAAATCTGCAACAACACCTTCTTGTAGCCAACCTATGGTATGCTATTCCCTGGTCTCTCCCTTCTTCTCTTTTTGAAAAGACTTAGATGCAAAATGAATGATTTTTTTTTCCCCAACTTTGGAATTTGATTTGCACCCAAATTTCATCAATTTGGGATGAATTTCACTAAGTTTCAGCCACTCCTTCCAAGTGCAATGAATTTTCCAGCAAATTTGACCAAATTTCTATTAAAAATCATTAAAATATTCATTAAAAACAAATAACAGCAACTTCCCCACTCCCAAGATGATTCCAATGCTTTTATTGAGATTTTGCTTTTTACTAATGAAAGCAAGTCTTTGATTTTTCACTCCTGGGTGCCCACCTCTGTGTTCCTATTTTTTAGGACACTTGGAAAGAAGTTTTAAATTAAAAATTAAAAAAAAATAACTCTCTAGAAAGCCACACCTTTGTTTTTCTTTTCTTGCTTTTTTTGGCTTTTTCAATTATTCACCAACATCTCCAAATTCAAATTGGGTCAAATTTTAAAAGAAAATTTGAAATTGCATTTACAAAGTATGTAATTGCATTTCCACACACACAAAATTTGAATTTCATAAATAATATGAAATTCCACACCAAAAATGAAACAAAACCAACTCAAACCTCCATTTTGGTGATGCAAGATTGTGCAAGGCCATGGATGCTCCTGCATCACTAATGCCTTTGCTATAAATAGTAAGCTAGTGCAAGTTGCTAATTGTGTCTGTTAAGTGCTTTTAGCTTGTCAATTGCGAAGATTTTTTTTCCCTCCCTTTGCAAGTTGTTTGTTCTTTGACCTTTTAGTGAAATACTTATGCAAAAGCCTACTGTAACAAGTTTGTGCAAGCTATATTTCTGTCAGAAGGAGCTAAGTGTGCAAATGTTGAGTTTTCATTAATCCTTTTAGTTTGGTGTATCACTTTAGTTTTCCTTTAAATTTTATTTTAGTTTTTTCCAAGTTTTAGTCTTTTCAAGTTTTCCTTCTCCCTTTTCCCTCAAAAGTCAGTAGTTTATGTGATAACCATTTAGGAAGCCAACCTCATTTGAAGATTCACTCCAATCTTTAGGTCACCATAGCCTAAGAGTGTTTCCATGTTTTCTCTGGAATGCTAAGTCCTACAGCTTAACTTGTTGAATCATGCAGCTTAGCTAGGGTGCAATTTTAGTAGATAACAATTTATCTTTTTTATGAATTGGTGCATCAACTTGTTGAACATTTCTCAGTATATTGTCTTCTTTTAGCTGCCATCATGCATGCAAATCACTGCATATTGAGAAGAAGGGGAAGCTTTTTCAGTCTTCTTGTAAATTGTTTTGTTTAAGTATTTTTGTCTTGTTGGTTAGGGTAGGTTAGAATAGGTTTAGCTGCAAATTTTAATTCCCTAAGTGTTTTTCATTACAATTTGGTAGTTTCCCTTCTATAGTTTTGTTTTCAATAAGTTTCCAAAGTGTTCTAATGAGTTTTGATGAGTTACAGTCATATCCAAAACTAATTTTTTAAGTCATATGCCTAGTTTATGAGTGACTATGTGCCCAAGGATAGGTTTAGGCAATTGGTTAGGATGTTTAGCAGGAAAACATGCAACAGATGTCACCAAAAATGCTATCGGATTTTCACTTTTAGCTCAATTAGGTAGAGCTTATTGGTTTGAATCGATAGAAGAAAAGGTTTAGGAGAAGTAATGTTGATGTTCTGTTTTATCAAATTACAACACGTGGGTTAAATGTGGTTCCCACAAGGGTTGAGCCGAACGTGCTTTATTATGTTTTTAAGAGACATTGAAAGGGTTTATTCCTTTATGATGTACTTGAACAAGCATACATCATTTATGGCAATGAGTTATCAGTCACTGTCATAAGTGACATATAATTCTCATAAACCATAAAGCATGAGATCAAATATCAAGAAGATATCAAAAGTATCAAGAGATATGTGGAACAATTCTTTGTTTCTACATTTGATAATGGGTGTCAACATCTGATCATAAACATGGAGTAGCAAAATGAAAGGTATTAACATCATTCTTAAGAAAGGGCTTGTTGTGTCAAGAGTTATATGCATTTGTTAAAGGATAGGTTGTTGTCATGAAAGAATATTCTTTTAGTTTTCAGTGTAAAGGCCTTCAACATGAACATAGGACCTAAAGATACACTGCCATCTCTTTCAGTCACTAAAAGTTGCATGTTCTCTGCAACATCATACATGGTGTTGAAGAAGATGTGCTATCTCTATGTGAGAAATTATGCAAAGGTTCGCCTAGATTTGACTCTTCTAATCATCAATTTTCTGTTAAAGGAAGATATCGAGGGTTGTTTCCTTCTTGGAACACAAAAAGATAGCAAACTCTATTGGATTCTATTACAAGAATCAAAAGTCAAAAAAATTGAGAGGCAGGATATTTTGACAGAGATGGCAGTCTCATTAAGCCATGAAGCATTCAAATTGACAATAAAGCATAACAGACCAAAGACAATGGGTAAGTGATCTAAAAGTGCAATAGTTTTAAAAAGAGACCTAATGACATATATCATATTGTACAATGATAGTGATAAAAGGAGGGATTTATGAGAAAATTTTTGGAAGGGATAACCTGGAGTTTTGACAGGGACTAAAAATGAAATATTGCTAAAGCAACAATCAACATATTTAGTTTTTGGTGGCCTGACAAGTGTCGAATACCTCAAATTGAGCAAGTAAAAGAAGATAAAGAAAACTCTCACATTAAATAATAGAGCAGGTTTGAAATGCTAGAAGGGACTGTGTATCAGATTCCAAGAACCTCATGCACAAGATGACAAAACATGATGGATACAGTCAAAATCATTCAATTTGCACAATGAATAAGTTTGGACAACTTTCAGGCTTATAAAAGAAACAACAATTTCAAGAGAAATGAGTATAAACATTAAAGAAATCTGGTGGTCGCAGTCTATTCTAGTGAAACACATTGAAGCATTGAAGGAGAAATCCAAACCCTCGGTCAAGAGGAATTCAAATAGAAGGGTAATGGAAAATTTTGGTTAGAAAAGCATGGCGGCTAGGTTTCTTCTTAGGAAGCCCTTATTTTTTATATGTAAAAGTGTATGACGATGATGAGGCCACGGTCATTTTACAAAGGATCTAGTGTTGGTTTTTTTTACATATGCTAAAGTAAATTGAAAAGCCCTTGACATCAAATCAAGTTCATGTGGCATGCATGGCTACGACCATTAAAGGATAAGGCACTTGCAATGGAGTTTTCAAAAGTAGAACAAAGGGTTTTTGTATGCAAAAAATGCTAATCTACAGAAAATCATGAAGCTGAGCCATGATCATGTGATTAAATATAGAGAAAACAAAATCCCTCATCATTTTTGCATAATAAAGCTCAAATGGAATAAATTTTCTACAGAAATGTAAGAGGAATGAAGAAATTTTTACAAATAGAGGCTTACTTGAATCCTTCTTTTTCCTCTCATGGAAAATGCATACATAAATCTACAAAAATCCATATGGAAGACCCTTAGTCGAGCTCCAAAATTCTACAAACCCTATGTTGGCAGCCCTTTGCTTCTTCTTGAAGCTTCAAGGTAAAATGAATGAATTTTTTTTTTTTTCCTTTCATTCTTAGGGTTTCTAAATGCTAAATGCTAATGCCGACAAGAGAAACATGACATTTTTGCCATTATTTTATCAAAAAATCAAATGCAAATAATATGTACCCTTCAGCCCCATAAGGTGATTCCTATGTCTTGTGCATTTTAAATGCATTGTTATCTTTAAAGCCTTAGCATATATTAATCCTTGCACATTTTATGGCTTGTTTAAAATTTACATGTGGAGCTTGCTTTTTAATCAAACTTTGACCTCATCTTTATGTGTTGACCACTTTAATGGTCGACACATATGTTGTTGCATAGTTTACAATGTAAAACATATGACTTTAAAGGTGCAATTATAAGCCTTAATAGTCATATTGTTATTATTAAATGCAATAGAAGGGAGGTGGATCGATTCAAGAAAGGTGGTTATTTATAATATTGATGCCTTTTGAGAACATTTAGGGAGGTTGATGAGTTAGTTGCCAACATGTGGAGAAGCTGTAGGGTGTTGTCATCACCTTGTTGAGAGAATATAGGTTTCTTTGACTCCATTTAGAGCATTTTTAGAGGTGTTTATGGTTTGATCACGCCATGCTTGACTTTTTCACCCATTATGAGCCCTTTTGGAGAAAATATAGGTGCTATATTGTTGGCTATTTGAGTGCATCTAACCCAAGGTGGTTTCTAGAACCTTTTTTGGTGGAACCACTTGGTGTTGGTTACTTATTCATTTTGTAACTCATTTTTATAGGGAGTTCTATTCATGTATCTTTTGGAGACAGTGACTCTTGTAGTGCTTCACATATTTTTATAGTTTTGTAACTCATTTTGGATATGGAATTCAAAGGTAACCTTACTTATTTGTGGTAATGAAGTCATTGCCATCTTGTTCTTGCAATATTTCTGTATGTTAATGATTGATCGAGCTAACTTGTGAAGTTTCTCTTCCTTGTGGTCTTTGTCTCATATGCTAATGCCTTTGTTGTAAATAGTAAGCTAGTGTAGGTTGTTGATTGTGTTTGTTAAGTGCTTTTAGCTGTCAATTGTGAAGTTTTTTTCCCTCCCTTTGCAAGCTATTTTTTCTTTGACCTTTTAGTGAAATACTTATTCAAAAACCTACTGTAACAAGTTTGTGCAAGCTATATTTCTGTTAGAAGGAGCTAAGTGTGAACATTTTGAGTTTTCATTATTCCTTTTAGTCTGGTGTATCACTTTAGTTTTCCTTTAAATTTTATTTCAGTTTTTTCCAAGTTTTAGTCTTTTCAAGTTTTCCTTCTCCCTTTTCCCTCAAAAGTCAGTAGTTTAAGTGATAACCATTCAGGAAGTCGGCCTCATCCAGAGATTCACTCCAATCTTTAGGTCACCCACAACTTGGGAGTGTTTCCATGTTTTCTTTGGAATGCTAAGTCTTGTAACTTGTTGAATCATGCAGCTTAGCTAGGGTGCAATTTCAGTAGATAACAATTTATCTTTTTTATGAATTGGTGCATCAACTTGTTGAACATTTCATAGCATATTGTCTTCTTTTAGCTGCCATCATGCATGCAAATCACTGCATATTGAGAAGAAGGGGCAACTATTTCAGTCTTCCTGTAAATGGTTTTGGTTAAGTAGTTTTGTCTTGCTAGTTAGGGTAGGTTAGAATAGGTTTAGCTGAAAAATTTAGTTCCCTAAGTGCTATTTCAGCATAGTTTGGTAGTTTCCCTTTTGTAGTTTTGCTTTCAATAAGTTTCCAAAGTGTTCTAATCAGTTTTGATGAGTTACAATCATATCCAAAATTGCTTTTTTAAGTCATATGCCTAGTTTTTGAGTGACTCTGTGCCCAAGGATAGGTTTAGGCAACTGGTTAGGATGTTTAGCAGGAAAACATGCAACAAATGTCACCAAAAATGTTACCAGATTTTCACTTTTAGCTCAATCAGGTAGAGCTTATTGGTTTGAATTGATAGAAGAAAAGGTTTAGGAAAAGTAATGTTGGTGTTATGTTTTATCAAATTACAACACATGGGTTAAATGTGGCTCCTAGAAGGGTTGAGCCAAACGTTCTTTATTATGTTGTTAAGAGACATTGAAAGGTTCATTCCTTTATGATGTACTTGGACAAGCATACATCATTTATGGCGGTGAGTTATTAGTCACTGTCATAAGTGACATATAATTCTCATAAATAATAAAGAATGAGATCAAATATCAAGAAGATATCAAAAGTATCAAGAGACAAGTGGAACAATTATTTGTTTCTACATTTGACAATGGATATCAACATCTGATCATAAACATGGAGTAGGAAAATGAAAGGTATTACCATTCATCATTCTTAAGAAAGGGAATGTTGTGTCAAGAGTTATATGCATTTGTTAAAGGATAGGTTGTTTTCAGGAAATAATATTATTTTAGTTTTCAGTGTAAAGGCCTTCAACATGAACTTAGGACCTAAAGATACACTGCCATCTCTTTTAGTCACTAAAAGTTGCATGTGCTCTGCAACATCATACATGGTGTTGAAGAAGATGTGTTACCAAAAGGAGAACCACTTCCCCTCACCAAACCAACCAAAAAAACATACATCAGCCTATACCAATTGAATCAAAAGGTATAATCCTATCTAGGATCCAATAGAGATTTAACCAGACCATATTATCAACTATCCAAAAAGAAAGGTTATACTTATATAACCTAATTAAAGAAGGAAAGAGTTGTGTCTATATGTGATAATGGATGATTTGTTTTTCTTAAACAAAAGACATATAGATTATATATGTATTTATATTATGTAAACTATATAAGAGTTACATAGAAGGTATAATCATGCTAGATGACAAAATCTCACATGATGATAAAAGTTGGTAGAGCTTTTAGTAGACATTACAAATATTACATATAGACCCTCTAGAAAATGAGCTAGAGCTAGGCCATGAAGAGAACAATAACAAAAAACATTAGCAAATACTAGAAAACTATTGAATGCCATTGGACACCATAAAAAAACAACTGAGCCCAAACACATATGTAAAGATTAAACATGATGCCCCCATGAAATTATAATATATATAATCAAATGCTATGCATATGGAGATCCTGTGACATAATTGAGCACTGATATTTGTAATGACAATGATTACAACCAAATATTATATAAGATCCCTAGTAGCCCTTGAAAGAACTTCTTGCAACAAAATGTTTAATAATGATTTATACTTTGTGATTGAAAACTTATCAAAATAGATTTCCTTAGCTGCCTAGACATACCCTATGTTGGCCAAACCATCAACCAATTTATTACCTTCTCTATAATAGTGAAATATTTGGTATGAAGCAAATTTTTCCAAAAGGACCCAAACTTGTTTCAAAATGTATAAGATTTTCCAATTCTGAGCATGTCTAAGCTTACAAGCATTTACAATCACCAACACGTCACCTTCTATTTGTATTTTGTTCAATTTAAGACTATTTGCTAACCTCAAACCAGGTAGAAGAGCTTGTGCCTCTATACTATTATTTATACCATGGGGTAGCTTAATTGATTTTTCTCCCACTATTTGACACAAACTATCACAAGTAACACAACCCGCACTTGAAATACCAGGGTTTCCCTTTGAAGCCCCATCAAAATTTAGCTTGAAGAAATTTTGAGGAACCCAAGAAATTTTACTTCTATCTAGTTTGTTTTTCTGCATTTGAAACAAGATACCTTAAAATGGTAATGACAAGTTCCCCCAAAACTTCATAATAGTTATATCCCAAACTATGAAAGGAGAGCCCAAATATTTTGATTTCAAGACATAGGCATTGGTAGCTAGCCTCTACGACTGATTTCTCTATGTTTAACAACACCTGGCCAATTTGTGGAGATTCTTTTCTAAAAATTCTTTTGTTTTTCACCCACCAAATCTTCCATATTAACATTGGAGGAACTATCTACCAAATGCATACAAAAAGTGGTGATTTATGAAGGATGGGCTAGCTTGAAAATAAATCCCAAAGTTTTTTTGGTAGAGGGCCATAACAACCTAATTTTTGCAAGATAAAAATCCAACAATTTTGTGCAAAGGAACATTATAGAAATAGATGATCAGTATTTTCTAAAGATATATCACATAACACATAGTTAAAAGGATATGCTATCTTAGCTTAGTGAGCCTATCGCTTGTTAGAATTCTACTTTTTATTGCCATCCAAGAAAAAACAACTTGCTTTTGGAAGTACCATATCAGTCCAACAAATATGCCATTTTCATTTCAGTACACACACCATTAGTCATTATATATTTATACCCCTACTTCACATTATATAGACCAAATTTGGAGAGCTCCCAGATTAACCTATCTGGCTGATTAGACTTAAATATAATTCTGTGGTTAAGAATGTTAGCCAAGAGATCCTTTTGGACATTTTAGATTGGCATGTTGGTTAAACTTCCCAAACCATTGCACCTTGATGAAAATTTGACATTATAAAGCAATCACTAACCATTAAACCCCAAGATTGAGACAATATATCTTTTTCCAGTTGTAGTTATTAGATGTTAGCTAATGGTGGGTATCCATTCCAACAATCTTACCAAAATAAGCCTTCATATCCATTATGAATTTTCCAAGAGAGATAAGGAGTTATTACTTCTCTACAAGTTATCATAAAATTCTACATTGTTGAACCTATGGGGGGATTGTCTATTGGAAATAGGATGCCATTTAATTGCAATCCTAAAAATTATTTATTTCACGTGTCTCCTAAATCCTTGAAATTTTTTCATCAAAATTAGGATTAGGAAGAGATTAATATTTGATGAAATAATCATGTTAATTGACATTTGTAATTAATTCTAAATGTTAGGAGAATGTGAGGGCATCCATTATGAGTTCCTAAATAATAGGGGCACATGGGGTGCCCACATGGTAGGTGATACTCACCTTGAGTTCTGTTAACTATTTAGAGTAAGAGATAACACTTCTGAATGCATGTAAAGATCCTAGGAGTTAGGGTTTGATGTTTGCATGCATGAAGTGAAGTTTAGTTCAATTTAGATCAGTTCAGGTCAGTTCAATTCAGTTCAAAATCAGTTTAGTTTAGTTAAGTTTAGTTCAGTTTAGATCAGTTCAGTTCAGTTCAATTCAATTCAGTTCAATTCAGAATCAGTTTAGTTTAGTTTAGTTTAGTTTAGTTATGGTTTATTTATCTTTAGTTATTTTTAGTTAAATTCTAGTTGACTTCAGTTAACTTGGAATGCATGGCTAATGACTTGAGTTGCATGACAGATAATAGGGACTACCTCCAGTTAACACCTGGGACGACCATTCTTGCATGAATGGTGTTGAGAAGTGTTTCAGTTAACAAGAAATGACTTGGACCCAACTTGGCTGCCCAAGTTGGCTTCTTGGAATTAACTCCTTTGCATGTTGAGATATTTCAAAAGGCTTAGTTAAGTGGGCCCTCTTTTGGGCGCCTACTTTGAGGATGAAGCCTTGAAGATATTTACAGAACAAAGGTTGAGTTGCTACTTTAGTTTGGGATGCCCAAATGCATGAAGATGAGGATTTGACATTGTTCTTTACGACATAACTCTATTTATATGAGATAGGCATACCTTTTAGGGATAGGGCTTGAGAATTGTAATTGTAACTTAGTTGGAGTTTACAAAGTTAATCAAAGCCTATTTATCTCAAGCAAGTTGAAGAGAGTTGGTATCAGTTTTATTGTAGGTTGTGAAGAAGTTTTGGTGAAGACAAAAGAAGCATTCTCAAGCAAGAATTGGAGTTATTGTAATCTACTTCAGAGATTGAATAATAGATTAATTCTTGGTGGAGTTTCTTCCCGAAAGGGTTTCTCCATGGTATATGCTTGTGTAATCTTTCTAATCTCTTGTTTAATTCTTCTATTAGCTTCTGTCTACATTCTACAAATAGTAAAATGGATTAATTAGATAATCACCCAAAAAGAATCTATAACAAAGGAAAAGCATATTTAAATCAGCAATATTAAAGTTTTACAAAGTATTAAGCTAAGAAAACACCTCAATTTTCAACACTTGGTATCAAAGCTAAGGTTGGGTAGAGTATTGGGATGCCTTTCTCTTAAAGTTTGAAGGATTTATTGGCTTAGTGGGAGCTTTTATTATTTTTTTTATATGCTGATTTTGGAAATAAGTTTTGTTACAATGAGTTTAAATTCTCATTTAGGAATTGAAAGGTTCAATGGATCTAATTATGAGATGTGGAAACTAAAAATGGAGGATCTCCTTGAAGAGAGAGATCAATGGTTAGTTGTTGGTAATGAGACAAAGAAACCTACAACTATTTTAGAGGAGGCTTGGGCTAATTTAGATAAGAAGGCAAGAGGGACCATAAGATTATGTCTTGTTGATGCCGCTCTCTTGAATTTTTCAAAAGAAACTATTGCATATAAGCTATGGAAGAGAATAGGTGATATTTATCAAACTAAAAGTCTTACTAATAAATTGTATCTAAAAAGACAATTGTATTCTTTAAAGTTGAAACAAGGTGATTTTGTTGCAAATCATTTGAATGCTTTTAACTTGATTCTAAGTTAGTTAGCATCTGTAGATGTAAAACTAGAAGATGAAGATAAATTCATTTTATTACTTTGTTCTTTACCAGATTCTTGGAAAAATCTAATTGTTGCTATTAGTGGTAGTGGTGCAGATCCTAAGATGGACAATATAATTCCTACTCTCCTATCAGAGGAGATGAGGAGGAAGTCTAAAGAGGGAATCCAAGATTCCTTGTTTGTAAAAGGTAGGCCTGAGAAAAAGGAGCCTAAGGGAGGCAAGGAAGGAAAGGGTAAGTCTAAAGGACGGTTTAAAACCCTTGGTAAGAGTAAGGTAATTTGTTGGAACTATGGGAAACTAGGACATGTGAAGAAGGATTGTAAGAACAAGAAAGAGAGTTTTGATTCTTCTACAGAGGAATCCTCAGATGTTAGTAATGATGCATTGGTTATTTCAGCTAATATTGTTTGTGATAACTCTTTGCTTCATGTTTTAGAGTGATCTTCATAGAGAGGATGGTAGTCACGATGCCATGTGTGACTCGATACCACAGTTCAATGGGAGTTTTTGGCAGTGATGTGGATGCATGATTGGTAAGGTTATCTCCATGTGATTGGAGATATGGTTTCTTGGTTTAGAGTGTATTTTTTATGATGTCATGTTATACTCTTGTAGAGTTTGGCATATTACACATTCTCTTGAGACCAGGATGTATATATATGTTATGGTGCATGTGATCTCCTAGGAGGATATGGTTAGATCATGGATGCCATGTTTATGTTCCTGAGTCATGATTGGAGCTTTGGCATTGATCTTGTGTAGTTCTTTTAAGTATTGGGTACATTAATCATTTGCTTGATTACTTCATGAAAGTGTTGTGTTGCATTTGGAGTTTGGAATGGATTGGTTGGTTACAAGTCCTCATGGATACTTGGAGAAATAGGCAAGGATGGAGTTCTCTTATGGTAAGAGATATTTGTTGGAATGGTTATTTGTAAGATTTTTTTTTCAACAAAAAAGACCGAGGAGCCTACACCTTGGTTGAATGTGAGTTCAACACACTCAACGATTTAACATGCCTCCAAAGAGGAAGTTTGGATACAGAGGCTTGGGAAAGGTATTGGTTTGGTTGATAATGGGAAGGTATTAATTGAGAAAGTTGACACTTTAATTAATGTTTAATCATCTTATGAAACCAAATAAGTTCTTTGGTTTTAATCATTTTCTTGAAGCTTCATGATTATGCTGCTGCATTTGAAGTTGGCATGGATTGATTAGTTATGTAGGAAGGCCATTGGCCTCAGTCCCGTGACTTGATTTAAATTTATTATTCTGTTTAGAATAATTGCAATGTATAATGTCAATCGAGAATGTTGGAAATAGGATGCCATTTAATTGGTAATCCTAAACATTATTATTTATTTCATGCTTCTCCCAAGTCCTTGGAATGTGTTCATCAACACTCAGGATTAGGGAAGAGATTAATATTTGATGAAATAATCATGTTAATTGACATTTGTAATTAATTCTAAATGTTAGGAGCATGTGAGGGCGTCCATTATGAGTTCCTAAATAATAGGGGCACATGGGGCGCCCACATGGTAGGTGACACTCACTTTGAGTTTTGTTAACTATTCAGAGTAAGAGATAACACTTCTAAATGCATGTAAAGATCCTAGGAGTTAGGGTTTGATGTTTGAATGCATGAAGTTCAATCTGCTCAATTAAGATAATTTAAGTTCAATTCACTTTTAGTTTAGCTTTACTTCAGTTCATAATCAATTTAGTTTTAGCTTAGTTTAGTTTAGTTCTACCAATTCACTTCAGCCTCAGCTTATGGTTCAATTATCTTCGCTAGTTTTAGCAATGTCAAGCTGACTTTAGTTAACTTGGAATGCATGGCTAATGACTTGAGTTGCATGATAGATAATAGGGACTACCTCTATTAACAGGGGATGACCATTCTTGCATGAATGGTGTTGAGAAATGTTTTAGTTAACAAGAAATTACTTGGACCCAACTTGGGCGCCCAAGTTGGATTCTTGGAATTAACTCCTTTGCATGTTGAGATATTTTAGAAGGCTTAGTTAAGGGCCCTCTTTGGGTACCCACTGAGGATTAAGCCTTGAAGATATTTACGTAACAAAGGTTGAGCTGTTACTTCCAATTTGGTATGCCCAAATGCATGAAGATGAGGATTTGACATTGTTCTTCACAACATAACTCTATTTGCATGAGATTGGTGTACCTTTTAAGGATAGGGCTTGAGCATTGTAATTGTAACTTAGTTGGAGTTTACAAAGTTAATCAAAGCCTATTTATCTCAAGCAAGTTGAAGAGAGTTTGGATTAGTTTTATTGCAGGTTGTGAAGAAGATTTGGTGAAGGAAAAACAAGCATTCTCAAGCAAGAATTGGGGCTATTGTAATATACTTCAGAGATTGAATAATAGAATAATTCTTGGTGGAGTTTTTTCCCAAAAGGGTTTCTTCACGGTATATGCTTGTGTAATCTTTCTAATATCTTGTCTAATTCTTTATCAACTTCTGTGTACATTCTACAAACAGTAAAATGGATTAATCAGATAATCACCCACAAAGAATCTGTAACAAAGGGAAAGCATATTTAGATCAACAATATTAAATTTTTACAAAGTATTAAGCTAAGAAAACACCTCAATTTTCAACATTGTCTATATAAAAGATTCTAGATGGTGAAACAAATATAAGTATTTCATTTGCATTATCTTGCACCATTTTGCTTGAGGTTTAGAGTACATACTCCAAACCAATTTTGCACCTAGAGCCAAATTTCTAGCTCGAATATTATGGATACCTGCACCCTATTATACTTTTCTGAGCATATTTTATCTAAGGCAATGAGGGAGACCTTAGATTTGTTATCTATGTTCCCTTTCCACAAGAACTACCTTACCAAATTTTCTATTTCTGCTATAATGGACTTAGGAGCTTCTAAGAAAACCATATAATAGTTTAGAATTACATATAAGATAGCCTTTATTATCACTATTCTTCCCACCAGTGATAACCATATGCCCTTCCATGAAGAGGTTTTTTTTGGTGAATCGCAAATTTTTGTGGGAGGTTGTTCTCTAACACTTCTAGGGTTTTTCACCTAAAAGGAGAAAGGTATCCCACAAAAACTTGGAGGTTCACTAAATACTAATGCTAGTATGAGTGAAATATGTCTAAATGCAATATCCTAAATGCAAAGAACTGATAAAAGAATGATTTATTAATGTAAAACCTAAGATATGCAAATTGTTTGAAAACACATTATGATATGCATAAAGATAAATTAAATGCAATAAAGAACAAAATAAAGATGATAAACAAAAACTGTGCACCTAGAAATTGATGAAGGGCATAATGGAGATTGTAGATGCCTCTAGAATTCTGGAAATTTTGATTTTATGACCAACTAGGACACTTACGCCAAGCTGGGCGACTTAGTCCCAGATCAGGGAAATTGCCCAAAAACCTGTTTCTGCCAAACCCATGTCTAGATCTGCAAAAACTCTTGAAAAACTAGTGTAGTGGGACTAAATCGCCACTGTTGGTGACTTAGTCCACTTAGGATTTTTTGAAAATCTGAAAGTGGAAACAAAAGCCCACAGTTTGCACTCTTTTATAATGGAAACTTGGATTTGAATCTGCAAAAATACCTTCCTTCTAGGCTGAAAATAGAGAGAAAATGGAAGATAGAATCACTTTGAAAACAAGTCCTTAGGCTTGATTTGATGGCTAGTTGCATCTCCTCAACCTATATTTCTCCATGATTCTCCATAGGCATCCATGATCAACCCTTTGCAATGTAATATCTTGGACAAAAAGTGAGCTTGAAGACCTGCAAAAACCTTAACTTGTTGCCCTAAAGCTTCAACTTTGTTGTAGATAGACTAATGAATCTTCTTGTGAAAGATATTTGTTTCTCGACTCTTGAATTTGCTTGATAAAAGTGAATTTTAATGAACATTATGAAAAATGACCTAAAAACATGTATTTATAGAAACTAACACCTAATTATTCATTATTTTAACTTCATAGGCCGACATCCATTGAGAATTTGAATTAAGTAGATTTTCCTGCTCAAAAGTGAAAAATACCTCAAAAGGGACTAAGTCACCACCCTAGGTGACTTAGTCCCACCAAGGATTTTTGAGGTGGGTTTCATGAAATTTGAGTGATTTGAATAATGCTTATCGGGATTTGTATGATTTGTGAGTGGAATAGACCTTAAAGTCCAAAATAATGAGCATTAGGGGCCTATAAAAGCAATTTTCAAGGGGTGAAGGGTGTCTAAAATAGGACCAAATTAATTGCAAAATTGCCTCTTTGTTCAAGAGTATACAATTTTTGGTGACACATTAAGCCCCCACTTTAGCACCCATATGACTCTACATGCATATGTAAGCTAAAGGACTCTAAACAATACAATTTACTTCATAAAAGGATACTCATTCAAAAGACGGGAGAATGAAGCCCCTAGTGTAGTTATCTACAAAACCACAACATTAGGAACCGCATCCTACAACATAAATTTGTTAGTTGTCCAAAAATCCTTTTATCTAACTTCTATAAATCAAATTCGAGGGTAGATGTATGCCCCCCTTGATTCTGCTTGCTTTACGGAGGTGTAACCAAGGTAGCAAACTAGCCATATCGAATAATGAACATCATATTGTAGGGAATTTTTGAGTACCATGCCACATAACGATAGACAATTGATGATGTCGGGTGTCGAATCATGATTCCAATGCATAAAATGACATTAAAAATAGAGTTCCCTAGCACCTGTTATGGTGTTTTGAATAGAAAGTACTTTATTAAATCTTAAGATAGGAAAAACACTAATTTTATTCATAAGAGTAAAAAGGAATGAAAAGAGTTAAAAGAGGTAAAAGTGAAGTATTTTGTCACTTACTATTTCATTCTACCTTCTTGTAGCATGAGAGTGACGAGTGAAGATGGAAAGATGCTGAGCAGACGAGACTATAGGCTTGCACGATTGGACATTCTACGGGACCAGGTGGCACATGGAGAGCATCATCACGAGGTGAGTCAATTTTGCTACTTGTGTTATGTGTTTATGCAATTATTTAATGATTTTTATGCATATCTAGGTTAATTTAGGATCTTGGAAATTCTTTTCGCAAAGTGTCCCCTTTTTTCGCAAAGTTTCCCATTTGTTCGCAAAGAGTCCCTTTTGTTCGCAAAGTGTCCCACTTTTTTGCAAAGTGTCTCGTTTCCTCGTGAAGTGTCCCAAAAGGATTCTAAAGTGTCTAGGGCCTTTAGGAAAGCACACTCGATGAACTTTAGAACACTTGCATGATGAATAAAGTAAAAATTAAAGATATTAGATGATTTTTAGAGCATATTTTTTGTGATTTTGATAGGTACCCACCTGATTGTGGTAGTGGCTAGGGGGTAGACAGTTGAGTTTTTTGAGAGATTTAGCCCCATTACTTTCAGCAGTGGAGATAGAGCACCTTCAAGCCGTAGGCATCTATTGGGTGTACCCCATGCCTCCCATGAGGTACCATGATGCTATGCTAATGGCTCTCTGCGAGCGTTGGGATGCAGATACATGCACATTCCACCTGCCGACAGGAGAGATGGCGATCACCCTAGAGGATGTATACCATATTCTTTGTGTTCCAATTCAAGGAGAGTGGGTATGTTTCGAGAGAGACTGCACCTTCTATGAGTAGAAGGCAAATATGTAGTATTGTCTGGGTGGTCCAGTACATGATGAGCAGGTGAGAGGGAAAATGGACCTAGGGATGTTACATATTCACAAGCGCTAGTGGTTAGATAGATTATGATGCATACTGTAGCACTAGTTCTTGTCCCTGATGGGCAGGAAGCGCACCTTGAGGGAGGACTAGTTCATTTGATTCAAGGGATGGGAGAGCATCACACAGTATATGCCTGGGGTCATTGTATCATGGCACACTTGTATTATGATCTTGGTCGATTTGTGTTCTGGGAGGTAGACATCATGGTGCACTGCACGCTTCTACAAGTGTGGTGCTTGGAGCATATTACATGTACCAGACCAATCGACTTCCCATGTGCTACAACAATAGGGTATCCTCGGGCCTTTGGCTATCCTCTACGATGATTATGGAAGTATGGGGATTTACATTTTTGGAGAGTGCGATTTGACCAATTGGAGGAGGATGAGATCTTATGGAGACCTTATTAGTTGATGCTATAGTGGCTAGATCACACGAGACAATTGAGGAGACTGTAGTTAGATAAATATTTGGTTGGCCAACATGATCACATAGTACGTCCTTTCTACTATGATTGAGTCATGTGAAGATTTAGACAGATTCAGATACTGACCTGGGCATGATCCTTTTTCAGGAGGTTAGTGCGGAGTGCTCGAAGGCTAGGTGACACAGTGTGGCTCACTTTAGACCATGTTGCCGAGAGTGACTCCAACTTCTCAGATCATGACCAACCTACAGTCTTTGACATAGACAACGTCGGTGCCACATGGGATTATGAGGAGTGGTGGATTCTATCATGACTAGCTTTAGTATATCTGATGGACAAGCCAATAGGAGATGCAGGTCCACTGCCAAATGAGGGAGATGACAGAGAGAATAGGGCCGAGGAGACATGATACAGGGCTGCAGACATATTCACTGATGTCATTGATGATGAGTACGATGAGGATGGAGATCTAGACTATGATGGCTAGGAGGGAGAGGAGGAGGATGAGGATGAGGATGAGGATGAGGATGAGGAACAAGAGGAGGATGAGGAGGAGCCACCCCTATGTGAGAGTGATGAGGCAATAGCTGAGGGTTGACACGAGTGGGGAGATCCCTCTCCCATTCATATGATGAGATCACGAGCAGTGGCTATAACATGCATTCATACTCACAGTCGTGGAGAGGCTAGCACATCTTCCATGCCTCCTGCACAGGACAATGTTGATATTGCTCAGCCTACCAGAGATATAGGTGATGATATTTGATTTTATGCATGTACTTTAGTACTTATGCTCTTTTATGTATATATCATGATAATGTGTACTGCTTCTACCTTGTAGGAGTGACAAGAAACTAGTGGGAGCTCTACCGTCAGGAGATTGCAGAGATAGTGTCAGTATCCATTGATGAGGAGGAGATGGACTTAGATTATGTGCCCCCACCGATCGTGGAGGAGGATTCAGAGTCACTAAGACCATTTGCAAGGTTACGGGCAACATATGAGAGTCTAAGGAGACGACTCTACTGAGATGAGACTGTAGGACAATCATCCTAGACTCCAACAGAGTTTGAGAGGCTACAGGAAGAGGTAGCATGACTATAGGTGGAGAGGGAGCAAATAGAAGGGGAGCATCAGGTGGCCCTTGGATGAATATAGGGCTTAGAGTTTGCACTCAGGTTTGGTGGATAGCGGTCATGATCACATACAACCGTCTCCCGACATCCTGCTACCAGATCACAAGCACTAGAGCCTGAAGGGTCGAGTTCCCACAAACTTCAATGATATTGTATATTATGATGATATGTACATAAAAAATTGGATATTTATATATATATGAGCATTTGATGTTTTATGACTGGTCTTAATGTGTTTGAATGTTAAATGGCAATGTGATTAATTAAATAACCTCTATAAGATTACTTAATTAATCTCTTCATGATTTAACAAATTTTATGTGATCTAATTAAAACTTATTACAGTTTTGTTTAGATATGACATGAGGATTAAGTATGTTATGCTAAATTAAATGATGTAACTTATCATAACACACAAGATGAATTTGAATAGTATGAAACCTAAAGTAATTATAAAAATAAACTAAATAACTACTTTAGTGTTCAAGACATACAGGAAATATGTTTGTTAAGAACGAAGCAGTGTGAAAGCATATCTAGGATATGACCTAATAGCTTTAACAAGATTGCTTTATCTTTCATACCATTCAAAAAGGGACTAGACATAATATCGACACATATGTGTGACATTGATAGGGTCTTTGAGGGGTGTACCATCTAGCTCTGTTAAGGTGTAAGTGCTAGATCCATAAATTGTATTGATTGCATAGGGTCCTAACCAATTAGGACTGAATTTTCCTTTTTCACCAAAATCAACAGTAGTGTTTCATTGATTTTCATATAAAACTAAATCACCCTTAGTAAATGTCTGAGGGATGACATGAGAATCATGTTTTCATTGTAATTGCTTAGTGTAAGCTTGGAGATGCTCAAGAGCGTTGATACACTATTCATCAAGCAATTCAAGCTGGTTTAGTCTTTGTGCTTTATAAGTGTTATTATCGACAAGACCTTGAAGAGAAATCCTTAATGTCAGGATTTCTAATTCCAAAGGCATGACAACCTCGGTACCATAAACAAGATTGTA